>JZKD02S1662602.1:70729-86654 GCA_000966675.3 Picea glauca
GCACTCCCCCATGTGGAAGAGTGTACATACTTCTGGGGTGTAAATACTTCATGGGGTATAAACACGGCTGAAAGCAAGGACCTCTGAATCAAGAAGATAATCAGGCTCCACAACCCACATGGGCAAGATGTTGATTTGATTATAGTCGGAGAAACAATCCATTAAAGAGAAGATTTCACTCCTGGCGCAATCGTCGATGATCTGGTCAACGATGGGGGTGGAAAAGTTGTCCTTAGGACAAGCTTGATTGATATCCCTATAATCGATGCAGACATGGATCATACCTTGTTTCTTATTAACCAGAACGATATTGGATACCCAATCAGTTAAAGACACAAGATAAATAAAGCCATCTTTAAGAAGTTTTTCAACCTCAAGCTTAATAGCAGTTGCTTTACGGGGGTGGACCAGACGAAGTCTCCACTGAACGGGTCTAGCATCGGGGTAAGTATTAATTTCGTGTACAACAATATCAGGGTCAATGCCCAGAATTTCTTCATAGCTCCAAGAGAAGATGTCATGAAACTCTTGGAAAAGAGATTTATAGGTGACAACCTCGTCAGTAAAGCACGAAGCTCCAATGTGGACATTTTCAAAAACTCCAAGTTTAATGGATATGTCGAGGGAGACGATGGAAAAAATATTACTTAAGTTCCCTTCATATAACACATCGTGTGTATACTCGGGAATGGAGGAAATGATAGCAATAGTCGACGGAGTCGAGATCCATTGGTAACTCTCGAGGGTGTGTTGTTCGAGGAAGAGGTTGGAATGATGATGTCCATCATCCCAGGGGTTTTCTTCCATCAACATCAATGACATAATCATCACGTCTGTGGGAAAAATAATGTGGAATGGGTCAGGAGATGAATCATTGATAGAGAGGGTAGGATGGGTTTTCAATTGAATGGCTTGATAGGCGGATTAAATCGGACTTAAAGGAATTTTGTTGTTGTAGCGGAGATAATCACCAGGGTCGGGTATTATCCATGGGTCAGAAGACAGGTGAGTATTGCAAACGAAGGTGGAGATCATGTTGATTGAGGCAACCAAAGGAGGTGGAACATCGGGAGGTGGGATCAGGAATGTACCCATCAAAGTCAAATCTTTAAGTAGGCCCACACCGACGTTCACATACCCAGGCGAATTCTTCGCGATGAAAGGTACGATGCTAGTACGGGTGTCAGAATTGAAAAAGGCTAGTTGGTCAACCGTAATAACCTTTCCCTGATGTGGAAAACGTAAAACACAAAAAAGGGTAGACGCAATGGCATGCATCACATCAATCCAGCTATGGCCAAGTAAGAATTTTTAATCAAGAGGTGCATCGAAGACCTCAACTTCAACAGTGACTGATTTTCCTTCCAGCGTAATAGGTAATAACCTACTAATATTGTTGTTGAATATTGTAGCGGAGGATGATAATGTAGGCAGCCATGTATCATCGGATCAGTGTGTGTCTACGCTTATGGATAGTCAATGTCGATCAAGATAGCACCTCCCAATCTGTAGACCTATTTTGAAATGGAGTAAGACACAAATAAACAAGCAGACGTGCATGAGGATTGAAGGAGGACTTTCAAACAACACCCTTTGGAGGAGGGAGAAGAGTTGTGTTGAAACTCGGTCGTTCAAGATGAAGAGGACCATTGGGAGGTGGATTTGAAGAAGGTTGTTGAACCAACGAAGGTGCTATATCGTCAACCTTCTCCTTTGAGGAAGAGTAATATTTGGCTCGAGTGGTAAGTGTAACATCATTCTTTCGAGAATCACCAGTACACATGAGTACATAAGAAGTAGTGGAGGGGGAGGGTTGGTCATGGATGACCAATTGGGCCTGTTGTTGAGAAGGGAAAGGTTGAGACAAAACAACATGTGTAGGAGGTTTCGCGGTCCCTTGGAGGAACTTAGTAACCTCAGCTCGTCTTGGACAATCTTTTGTATAGTGATCATCACCACAGATAAGGCAAGGGTATCAAGGCTTGTGTTTATCCTTATCATCAGCAAGGTGGGTTTTTGTCTTCTCAGACTGCGGGTTGTTTTTATCCTCCTTATTCTTACCCTTCCCTTTTTTGGATTTATTCTTTCTGGCAGAGGTAGATTGAATAGAATTAACTTCAGAGGTCTTGTCGGTGGGAGGATTAGGAGATGAAGCATTTTGAACGTTAGAATAATTAGACTTGGGGGTGGTGGTAGAGACTTGCACAGTTTGAGGCTGAGCATGGAAAGTGCCAATCACACCATCAGTCACATGAGAAGCAACAGGGGTAGTCGAAGTAGAGGTAGTAGAAGGACGAGGTGCATCAGGGAGTAAGTTGTAAAGAGTACATGTTTGTGAGTAAACGAGGTCAAGGTACTAAGCACAACTAATGGCCTATTCTTCCGTGAAAACTCCACCCATGGAAATATCACGGGCGATTTCATTCACAAATGATTTCGTGAACCATTATTCCAATAACTGATAGGGAAGATCGAGTTTGATCAAACGTCGTCTTCATCTCCACTCATGAATGTGATCAGAGATGTGAGTGGATTTAGTTTGTTTGAAGGAACTTAGGATCTCAGTTCTTGTTTCATAATGGATCGGTAATTGGTAGTGTGTAAGGAAAGCCTTGGCGAGGTTATTAAAGTCAATGAAGAAACCTCGTGGCAGTTCTATATACCACTTTGTAGCCAAACCCGTGAGAGTTCGTTGGAAGAGATGCAGTTGAACAAATTCATCCATTAACGATTTGGATGAACACCAAAGATGGAAATTCATGACATGGTTGTTTGGATCCTCTCCCAATTTACCGTCGAATTTTGGAATGTCAGGCGATAATTTGGCCAGTATAACGGGCCAGTGGGGAGAGTGTGAGATAGGATCATTCAAAATTCTAGACAGATCAGGGAGGTCCAAAGTGGCTAAAAAGGGAAGTTGTCCACTCACATGAGGATACTCGTAACTTTGGGGAGGGAGTCTCGTCGGTAAACCAGTAGGACTGTAAGCAGTTTGCATATGAGGCGGAGGTCCTGACAGATTTGGACGTGTGTCTGGAGGCATGTAACTCATAGGGTTGTATGGAGTGGGGATGTTCCCTTGCAAAGGGATACTAGATTGAACATTTGAACCCCAAATGGGATTGGAAGAACCAGGATATGCCTGGCCCGAACTAGGGGGTATGAAAGAGATAAATTGAGTTTTTTTTCCCCCAGATGATTGTGGATTCCCTTGAATAAGACAATTCCAATACCGGGTCAGTGATTCGGGGATGTTCTTCCCATACTGTGGATTATATCCTCGGAGTGGGGGTTTTCCTCCTTGCAAGGATGATGCCCCAATTTGGGTTTGACCTCCAAATTGAGTGTGCCCTCCGGGGTTATATTTCCCCCCAGTGGGAATCTGGTAACCAGAAGTGAATAATGGTGTAGACATTCCAACGGTGGTAGAGACATTGGGTTTGAATCCTCCTATAAAAGGTAGAAGGGACCCTTGAGAGAGGAACTAGGATGGTGTCGGCATAGAACGGGAAGCAGCATTATACCCAGGAGGAGTGAAGACTCCAGAAATTACAGATGGAACTGGGGTAGGATTGGGAATAGAAGCGTTCAAAGAATTATACCCAAGAGGAAGTGATAGGATCTGACTAGATAAAAGCGGTGTGCCAATAGAAGGTTGGCTAGCCACCATATTCCCGACGGGAATAATCGTAGTGTTCGGGACCATTGTGGAATGGGCATGTTGAAGAGGGATGGTTGAACTAGGACCAGCTAAACCAGGAAAATAATAGCACGTTGTATTGTTAAAGTGATCTAAAGGTACCGTGAACGTGTAAGATGTTTCGGGTGGTTCAGAAATGATAGGTATATCAGCTCCTGTCTCTGAGGTGGGAGGGTTTCGTCTAGAAGTCAGAGTCTGAGCTATGTCAGTGGTCCAAAAAGGATCCTCGTTAAGGCCGACAACAATTTTGGGAGGTAATCCAAAAGTGTCAATAACAAGTTATCCGGACGAATTGAGTCGGAGAATACGTCTCTTATATCCAGGAGGTAGGCGGAAAGATTCTAGAGGGTCAGAAATAATCTGAAATCTCTCTAGAGAATCAGTCCTTTCCAGCTGTGAAGGTACGTGGTCCTAGATCTCACTCTACTGAGGAGAGTCCTCCGGTGGGCTAGGGGGGAAGGGTTGAGAAACTTTCGTATCTTCCGGAGGTAGTCCCTGCATCCTACGTGAATGACGTGGAGGGTCAATGTTGGCTGAACCAAAAATTCTACGGAAAAAATATATGGCCAATTATGTAAACAAGAAACACTCGCTAGTAGAATATAGGAATCAAAACCAAGAAAACAAGACCTTCCTATTCTGAAGTCATTAGTTGGTGATGAAATCCAACGTCGTGAAGCCAAGACAAGAAGGGCTTGGGCTAGGGTGGAAAAGTTACGTTGACGACCTGCTTAACAGACTTACACCATGGTGCAAGCTCCCACACATAATCACGGGTATACCCTCCAAGGAGCCCGAGTGAGTCTGGCCAACGTCTATTCCAGGTACCACGGAGACTTTCCCCTCCACAGTCACCTTGTGTAAGACCCTAAGAAGATAGGCAACTAAGGTTACCAAAAAATACAGTGGTGCCTGGGGGAATAATCGACAGTCTGATCCACACGCAAGGGCAGGCTATCTAGCCTGAAATCAACTCAAGAGGATTCCACTCATCATTGTGGGTATACCTTCAAGCAACCCCCATAATACGCGCAATATCTACACTGAGACCAACAAAGAAGGGTGATTAACTCTGCTAATCTCAATGCGACCTCCGGTTTGATCCTTGTGTGAGAAGGGCTTCCCAGGACAAAATGTTGCAAATGGAATTTTACACTCCCTATCACAAGATGTTATTATGTGTTTTGTGCTTTGGAGAGTGTGTCTCACTGCCTATTCCAAATCTCTAGCCTAGCTAATGTTGGTGTAAAAGATCCCTAGAAAAAATTACTAGTTAAATTTTAGATTTTCACAATATTTTTGAAGTTGTTGTTACTCAAGAGAGAGACGGGAATGAAATTGATGTTGTGTATGAACTTGACCCAAGAATATGCAAATAGAAAATGAATGATGCAACTTTTCGTTCGATGAATTCTATCTACAACAAGGAGAAGGTACTTCCGGAATGGTGTAAACTACGAAATATACTTTCTTTCTTTCTTTGAATGAACACACTTTCAAACAACCAATCAACAATGAAAATCTTCAATCATTCTCTTCGTTTAAATGCAATAAATTTTCTTATGTATGATTTTCGAAAGAATGGATAACTTCAAATTCTTCTTTTCTAAGACCAGACCAAGGGCATGACAGAGAAAAGACAAGTAATCCAAGAAAATTTATACCTTCAACAAGAACCCAAATAAATATTTCAATGAAGGTAAAAACAAAAAATGATGAGGAAGTATCTCCCTAAATATAAGTGAAAAAACAATCTCTCAAACATCAAGCAATCCAAAATGCATAATCAATCCAAAACTTTAAATCCAAATCAAGACCTTTAATCAAACAAGCACACAGATACAAGATCAGAGATTATGTCCTTGTTGTTAAAGATCAAGAATGAAAACTGAAAAAAGACTAAGGAGAGGTGTTTGATCTCTGAACCCCAATCAATAGTGCGTTAAGCGTGAGAAAGCATTCAAACACTGGCTAAAACTTTCCCCCAATTGATTGAAAAAAAAACTGGGGCATCACCAGAGGTCAATACCCCACTCAAAAAATTTCTCAGACGCCGCCACAGGTCAACAGCATATTACAGTGCGGAAATATAGCGTTTCCGTAGGCCAGAAACCAGCAGAGTGAGGAAAGTACACACTGAAGAAAAATACTAGGGTGCAAAAATTGAAGGTTTATGCAGGCTAGGTATAGTGTGCAATGCGGACAAGTTTGAAAAATCAAAGAATTTTGAGGGAAAGATAAAAATCTCTGTAAACTTTTAAACTTAGGGAGTCTGAATGGATCTCCCATAGACTCAGAGACTAAAATCAGATAAAAAAGAGTAGGCAAAAACAAATGGCCAAAGAAAAACCACAATCAAGTCGTATCCCCAGTGGAGTTGCCAATTTTGTTATGGGATAAATCGGTAGATGCGGACATGAATTAATCTCCCTAGATCCACCTGGATCTAGAACAAAATAGGACAGGACATGATGTTTTCCCTAAGTTACAATCATTGATCTAACTAGCAAAGAAGGAATTCATGACTTACCTTTGAGATCGCTTCCTTATATATTTGTTGTTCCTGCTTCGCTCTGATGCTCTTGTGAAACCAGATTTGCACTGACACAAACCAGCCAAAGTGAAAGAAACTATGATAGATTCAATGAAAACTTAAACATGTGATCAAGGAGTCATGTAATAAAATGAGAATGATTTTATGGGAAAGAAACATGCCATTGTATTAGATTGAATAAAAGTGGAAGATACAACCGAAATGCCTTGACGTCGCAAGTTCCCTTTTAGTGGTCCTTCGTCCCAACACACACATATACTTGTTATGAAGCTTGCATGAAGATGATATTAAAAAGATTGATTCATGAATGCAGACCTCAAGCATCAGATGAAATAGTATTCTCCACACAATCTCCAGCCTATTCTTCCAGCAATCCTTTGTTCAACTTTTCTTAAATATGCTTAACCTTTTCCATGAGAAGCCCATTTATTATATAGGAGAAGTTGAAGTGTTTAAAGAGATGAGGATGATCCCACCAGATCAGAGAAGTCAGTAGGATCATAAACATATAGACGCCACCTCACATTCCATAAGATTCCTCTTCTAGAAACCTATTGAACCCCTTTCCTCTTTTGGCTTTCAAACGCCATCACAGTCTGCTTGTATAGCAGCCTGCGGAAATCCCATGTGCCAACTATAGAGCATCTTGTGGAAATCATTGATTTCCGCACTGTACTATATGGGTAGCCTGTGGCGTCCTTTCAAAAATAGGTCTACAGAGGAGAAAAAAGGTCACTCTTCTCAGGCAAAAGATGATCATGAGGGCCTGACCACATGCTTGCAAAGTCATCATCAAGGTGACGAAAATAATGTGTAACACTTATGCAGAAGAGTGTTTAGTTTTAGTCCAAACCACTCATAAAGGGTGCCAACACTATTCAAAGGACATACAAAGGATATTGGGAAAGCATGAGAAGTTTTTTGGGAAAATTCCTCTAAAGAAACCATCGAATAGGATTTTTGAGCACACCATTGAGCTAGAAGAAAGAGCTAAACCGGTCATCACCACACCTTACCGACACCCAAAAAGGTTCAAAGATGAAATTGAGAAGGCAATAAAGAGTTTTTGGACATGGGACACATTAGGCCTAGCTCAAGCCCATTTTCATATTTTATTGTGTTGGTTAAGAAGAAAGATGGTACAATGAGAATGTGCATTGACTACATGGCACTAAACAAGAAAACAATTAAAAACAGGTATCCAATTCCCAGGATTGATGAGTTTCTTAATAAGCGCCATGGCGCAGTTTACTTCTCAAAGATTGATCTTCATTCAGGTTACCATCGGATTCGAGTGAGAGAATAAGATATCCATAAAATGGCCTTCCGGTGTCATTATGGCCATTATGAGTTCTTAGTTATGCCTTTTGAGATAACTAATGCACCAACTACATTTCAATCTTGCATGAATCATATTTTCAATAAACAACTGAGGAAGTATCTCTTGGTTTTCTTTGATGATATACTAATCTATAGAAAAACTTGGGAGGATCACCTCAAGCATTTGGATCAAATCTTGAACATCATGGAGGAACAATCCTTGTATTCCAAAGAGTCTAAATGTGAGTTTGGGATGATAGAAGTATTATATTTGGGGCATATCATTGGAGCAAAGGCAGTATAGGTTCATCAAGAGAAGATACAAACCATAATAGATTTTCAAACACCCAGAAACATCACAGAGCTATGAGGATTTAAAGTCATTTGCACCTACTATAGGATGATTCATTAAAGGGTTTTCACAACTTTGTGCACCATTGATTGATTTAACCAAGAAAGGAGGGTTTAAGTGGATTGAAGTATCCCAACAAAATTTTGAAAAAATGAAGAAGGTCATGAATACTTGTCCGGTCCTAGCATTACCATATTTTTATCAACCATTCATACTTGATCCAGGTGGATATTGGTGGCCACCCACCTTTTCCAACTGGCTCAAAACAATTTTCTGGCAATTTTGGTAACTCACTATTTTTAGCAGTTTTTAACTTCCAGGGCCATTTTGAGGGCCTAAATGAAGGTTTTTTGAGATCGAAATTCTCAATGATATCTCAAGGCATTCATTGAGCCCCCAAAATGAATCTCCTCGATGATACCTTTCCAACGAGCTATCATGTGCCCAAACGGAGATTGTATGCCAAAGTTACGCCCCCGAGAAGTTGATACACCAAACTACCCAAAACGGGGTCTACAAAACTATTGGATTTTCATCTTCTGGGGTTAGGGTTATGGATTTTATTTATGAGAAGAATGCCTTTGGATCCTCATTGTAAAATCATCTTCTTGCGAATGCGAGTAGCGGACACATCTCTTCTCAGAGATAAGTTTCCACCATTCTAGCGAGTCTTTCACTCTGTATTTTTACATTCTTTGTACATTTTCACTCATTAATAGAAAATTGTGTATTATTGTATCTCTGTGTTTATGGTTTCATCTCTGATACATTTTTGTTATATTATTGGGTATCTGAGATATCTATGTACATTTTTTTATTATATCTCTGCTCTCATTTCGTGCTGAAAATAATCTGGATCAATGGTATCAGAGCAGGCTTCTCTTGATCGTTTTTCAATGCATGTCCCCGACGAGGTCTGAGTATAGAAATTTAGGTCTTGATCTTGTCTCTCTTGAAGACAATCTCTCTCACATGCCCAAAAACCCTCCATGGCAGAAGAAAAGAAAAATGACAGAGCAGACGATTCTATTAATCTGTTGCTTGAGTGAGCTCTCACGCGACAGAGGTACGAAATGATGGAGAATTTTTTCCACATCCTTCAACGCCTGCCGATAACAACAGGCGTGTTTTCATCAAGCGACCACTTTGGAGGCACCTCGCCTTTCAAGGTACAATTTAATTTTGATATTCTCATATTTGAAGGACATATAGATGCAGATGCCTTAGAAAAATGGTTAAATCTACTAGAAGGTTATTTCTCTGTTCATAATTTCTCCAGTAGGGAAAAGATCACCTTATCACTCCTTAAGGCTCTCCCCCATGTCAAAAATTGGTGGGAAACTTACTGGGAGAAAATTTTCACAGAGGAGTCTAGAATATATGGGGTCGAGCCCACTTGGGATTTTTTTGTGGATGCAGTAAAGGAACAATATTGTCCTATTGGAAACTATGAGGACCAGTACATGAGATGGACCACACTGTAGCAAGAGAGTGGCCAAGCAGTTCTGGATTTCACCAATACCTTCCACACCTTTCTCACCAATCTAGGTATCAAAGACTCCGAACAACATTTGGTTCTGAAATAACGTGGGGCTCTACACAGATACATCTAAACGGAAATGGATTTTTTGGACATCTCATCACTCAGTGTTGCTTATCGATATGCTGTTAAAATTGAGTAGAAAATTAAGCACCAGAACAAACGAGAGTTCGGGTCTGCAAGTCCACAACAACCAAAGTATGATAAAGACAACCCTAACAAACAGTCTCCTAAAAACCAGTCCAAGCCACAAGAAAAGAAGGGTCATAGAAAGACGAAGAAGGACACTAGAAAATCATGCGATTTCCACAAAATCCTCTGGCGCAACACCGATGAATGTCGCTCAAAAATGTCATTGGTGTTTGAGATCAAAGATGAGCCAAACCTTGATTCAGAATCTGATTTAGAAAATAATGATAGAAGATAGATCATGAACGGAGACCCCACTGCTATTGTCGCAACCGCAGCAATTCAACCAGAAGAACCCATAGATCCTAAAGAGGGGGAGCACCTTTTTCATTCACAGATGTGGGTGAAGGGGACCCCACTGCATTTTATTGTTGATAGCGAAAACTAGAAGAACTTTCTCTCAGCAGAGGTCGCCAAACAATTGGGATTGTCAACAACACCACACCCGCAACCATACAACATTCGGTGGCTTCACCAGGGACGAGATCTTTGTGTCATCCAGCAGTGTCGATTGTCATACAGCATCCAACCCTTCAAGGATGAGGTATTATGTGTTTTTTCCCTAATGAATGTCTGTGATGTTCTCTTGGGGCAACCATATATGTGGAAGCGCCATGTTATCTATGAGTCTCAACCTCGTCGTGTCATTGTTACTCTGGGGGGTCATCTCTACAGGATACCAGAGGTAGTTCCAACTACTGTCCCACCTAAACAATTTCACAAGGTAGTATCTCATACCACAAAATTTAGCTTCTTCACAATCTGTTCAAAAGGTGGACAAAAGGATACTGCAACCACTACAACCTTGGCCCAAGCACCTTCTATCCAACAAAAGAAAGTCAACAAGATTGAAACAAAGTGTAAATATTCCTTCTACACACAAGCATCACATGTATCCATATTGGTTAAAAAGGTCCAGCCCTTCCAGCCACAAGTTTGTGACAACCTTTAACAAGCTAAGCAACACAACTCCTCCAACAAGGCAAGCATCTCATCAAGATGCAGATTCAACAAACGCTTTTCCCTCTCCCCCGAGAACTCAACATAATGGAGAATATTTCTTCCTAAGGAGGGAGGATTGATCCAGGTGGATATCAGTGGCCACCCACCTTTTCCAACTGGCTCAAAATAGTTTTCTGGCCATTTTGCTAACTTACTATTTTTAGTAGTTTTTAACTTCCGGGGCCATTTTGAGGGCCTAAATGAAGATTTTTCGGGATAGATATTTTCAATGATATCCAAGGGATCTAATTGAACCCCCAAAATGAATCTCCTCGATTATACCTTTCCAACGAGCTATCGTGCACCCCAAATGGAGATCATATGCCAAAGTTACGCCCCCGGGAAGTTGATACACCAAACTACCCAAAACGGAGTCTACAAAAATGTTGGTTTTTCATCTTCCAGGGTTAGGGTTTTGGATTTTATTTATGATAAAAAGGCCTTTGGAGCCTCATTGTAAAATCATTTTCTTGAGAATGCGAGTAGCGGACACATCTCTTCTCATAGATATAAGCTGCCACCTTTCTAGCAAGTCTTTCACTCTGTATTTTTACAATCTTTGTACATTTTCACTCATTAATAGAAAATTGTGTATTATTGTATCTTTGTGTTTATGGTTGCATCTCTGATACATTTATGTTATATTATTGGATATCTGAAATATCTCTGTACATTTATTTATTATATCTCCGCTCTCATTTCGTGCCGAAAATAATCGGGATCAATACTAGAGTGTGACGCATCAGGGGAAAGAATTGGGGATGTCCTCATGCAGAAGAGGCATCCTATTTCTTTTGAAAGTAGAAAAATAATAGCACCTAAGTTATTATACACTATATATAATAAGGATATGTTAGCTATCATGCATGCACTAGCTAAGTTCAAACAATACTTGGTGGGAGCCAAGTTTATAGTCAAAACAGTTCACAATAGCCTCCAATACTTTCTAGAGGAAAAAGACCTCGATGAAAGGAAACAAAATTGGGTAAGAAAAATCCAGGCCTATGATTTTTACATAGAGTTTGTCAAAGGGAAGAATAGTATTGTAGCATATGCCTTGTCTAGGAGGCCTTCAGCTTATGCCTTGTCAGAAATTCCGGTTGAATGGAAATCACATATGTTAGTAGAGTACTCCAAAAACAAGTTTTCATGTGAGTTAATGGATGGGAAAATTCAAGATGAGAGGTTTTGAATTTTCGATGACCTTATCTACTATAAGGGAAGGATTTATGTGGTACCAGAATCCAAATTCAAGGAAAGGGTGTTAAGGGCATTCCATGATTCACCACTAGTTGGGCACCAAGGGTTCCTCAAAACTTACAGGAAGATTAGAGAGACGTTTGCATGGAAGGGCCTCAAGGAAGATGTTGTGCACTATGTTAAAGAATTCACAACTTGCCCGCAAAACAAGGTTGAGAAAGCCCATTTAGCAGGTTTGTTGTAGCCACTTCCCATTCGATCATATAAATGGGAAAGTATATCTATGGATTTCATCACAAGTTTTCCTAAAGTACATGGCAAGGATGGAATTTTTGTAGTTGTAGATTGCTTGACCAAGTTTGTACATTTCTTTGCCATTTCCATGGAGTATAGCACATCTCAAGGAGCATAATTGTTCTTCAAATAAATTTTCAGATTGCATGGTTTTCCCAAGAATATTGTGAGTGAGAGGGATAGTAGGTTCATGAGCACTTTCTGGAAGGATTTATTCAGACTTGTTCACACTGAATTTACTCCTAGCACGAGCTACCACCCTCAAACTGATGGAAAAACAAAAATAGTCAATAAATGGGTGGAAATATACCTCATGATTATGTGGAAATACAACAAAGAGCATGTGTCAAATGGATTCATTTAGAGGAGTATTTCTATAACACTACACATCACAGGTCCATTAACATGACACCCTTCAGGGCATTATATGGCTATGATTCACTCACCTTCATGGAGGTTGTGCTTGGGGAAAAAAAGCATCCTATGGCTAAGGATTGGGTCCAATAAAGTCAAGAAATCCTTAAGGAACTTAAGGATCATTTACAGAGGGCTCAAAACCAACAAAATATCTATGCAGATAAAAATTGGGTAGAGCGCAAGTTTGAAGTCGGATACTTGGTCTATTTGAGGTTACATCCATATCGCTAGACATCAATCAAGAGAAATGGTGTGGAAAAACTCAAGCCTCATTTCTATGGTCCATACAAGGTGAGTAGAAGAGTTGGGGAGGTATCATATGAGATTGAATTGCCACCAAGGAGAAAAATCCATAATTCATTCCACATGTCATGCTTGAAGAAGGCATTGGGTCAACAGGTGTCAGTTACAAAGGAGATTCCACCACTTAACGAGGAGGGCCAACTGATTTTAACTTATGAAGATGTCTTGGAGGTTAGGGGAAAAATTTGAGAAACAAAAATATCAAGGAGTATTTGATTAAATGGAAGAATCTACCAATTGAGGATGCTTCTTGGGAAGGTGAACATGTCTTGCAACACATCACTTCGAAATTGCTTGTGGGAAAGAAATTTCAGGAAAGGGAGACTGTAATATCCCTTTCCATATGACCAAAGAATAGGAGGACTTAGTATCCTAGTTGTTCCCCCTAGGCTATAGCCTCACCGTAAAAAAGGGGACTAAGGTGGCCAAAATATGTTATTGAGGATACTAAAGTCATATTATTAAAGTAACATTGGCTAATAAGGAAATATAAGTTAATTGGATAAGTGAAGAAAAAGACTTTAGAATTTCAATTAATAATTTAAGTGAGAATTCGAATGTTGGAGTATAAAAGAGGATGAGGTAACCTCACTTTCTCATTCTTGTTCATTTCTATTTGCAACTTTGAACTCTGGTAGCTTGATTGTTTTGAGGGTTTTGACTAGACAAACCTTAGAGATCAGCATGGAGGTGAAAGCTCTCTCCTTTCTTGGTTCAAGCTTGGCCAAATTGGTGAAAAATTCCACCCTCACCATTATATTCAGATCAAATCATTCTCAACTATCATTTGTGAAGAGGGACACACCAGTGAAGGGTTTCCTACAAGAAGGGCACACTGCTCAACCTTGAGGAGTTCGATTTGGCCTTTGGTGGTTGGATCAGGAAGAGATATTTGCTTCGAATAATTTTCCATCCCTAAAGGAACCTTTATTGGAATTCTTTGGGGTTTTCATCCTCCATAATTATTTATTATCAGAGCTAGGCGAATTTCCTAAAGGAGGGTGTACTTGGGGTTAGATATCCATTGATTTGAGGTCATTTTTATCATCTATAGCAAGGGAAATTCCTCATATGACTCAACCATTCTCTTCCCTACAGATTAACAACCATTTCCTAAAGTTTTGGGGCCATATCTAAGCCGTGCCAAGTGCTAGGGTGCACTACAGCTAGTGAGGGTGCAACTCGGCTAGAGGATTCAGTGTTTTGGAGGAAGGGAAAGAGATTGATCTTGAAGATATTTTTCATCTAGCTATTGGAGGCTCGGGGAAACCAATATCTCTCCTTTCTATTGCATCTTGGAGGTGCTATCAACCATTGTCCTATATATATTTCCAGATCTTCTCTTCTTTTGTATTGAGGTCAGCTACATATTAAATAAAATAAAGATGTGAGCTTGTGGCTATTTTGTTGTTGTTTTTATTTGCTTCACTGTTGTTTAAGTCCATGTCTATCATTGCAAAATTGTTTGTGTTATAAACTTAATAACAAACCACAAAATAAGAACAATAAAGCTACATATGTGAATTATTTGACAAAACCCCTCAATCAGTAAGGCATACAACCAAAAGATTTCACACACTTTCTCTTGGGGATCTTACAGAGGTGAAGCATCCACGTGTTGTTGATATTATGGTAGTTGCAGGAGGTATTTACCTCCACGTGTAAACCTAACGAGGATAGAATACTCCGTAAAGAAAGAAGAAACCCTAATGAGTTGGCTAATAACCCTAGAAGACTTGTCGTCTCAGGAAGATAATTTATATTAGGTTATTAGCCTCCAAGAGAAGAAGTCGGCCAAAAATAATAATATATATTGAATAGACAGATACCCAGAATGAGAAGTCGGCCCAGACAGTTAGCCAGAATTAGTATAAATACAAGAGGTCAATTATCATTCTAGCAAGTAGTCTCAGAATTGCAGAGAAGCAACTTTTGCGCACTGAAATGCCCAGTTTTGTGCGCAGGTTTGAGGAGAGTTGTCGGTGCAGCTGCTGCAGCTAGCAGTTACATTTTGTCTTGGAATATTTCTTGTCTAGGGTTTGGACTATCTGATTATCTCTTGTTGGTGCGCTATCCTTGGGGAAAGGTACACTACCCTTTGTTTGGCTATCTAGAGTAGGGTTTTCTTCCGAAGTGATTCTCTGTCAAGGTTAAGGTGCTCGGGGGGTGGCTTCGACCTATGGTTGAGTAAAAATTGTGATATTGTCAATGGTAAAATGAGCACATCCATTATATTCTAACAATTTATGGGCCCACAACTCATTCATTCAGTCTAACCGCTGGAAGGAAACATAGCCAGAAGGATATTAAGCTTGTTGAGGAACTGTCACCAGGTTTTCTAGCAGGAGAAGTCACCAAAGCACTGTCGCTAGGGTTACTAGCAGGTGCAGTTGCAGAAACCCTAATCCTCTTGTTGAGGCATATTAAATGAAGGGATTGACCTAATCTCTGGATAGATCAGTGCGCCCTAGCCTAGCGCATCTCTTGGTACTCTCAGCAAGCCAAGACATGAAGTTTGAGTTTTTGGTCAAATCTAGGGTTTGACCAAGTCAAAGAAGCCATGACTTATTCTATGAATTCAGAGAACAAGTTAGATGGAGCTTCTAACTTCAGAGCGTGGAAGACAAGGATTGACCTCATCCTTGCCAAGAATAAAGTGTTGGATATCGTGAAAGGAAAGATCGTGAAACCATAGTTTGAAGAAGGAAAAGAGAAGGAACTACAGAACATTGCAGTTATGGAGAAGTTCAAAGACGGTGACGTCAATGCCATGAGTATCATAGTGGAATATATAAAAGACCACTTGATACCCTACATCTCCCATCTTGACTCATCGAATAAGATGTACGATGCCCTAACAAACCTCTTCTCAGTCAAAAACATTGGACAAGTAATGAGTCTGAAGAATGAGCTTTGTGACATGAAGATGAATGATGATCACAACATAACATCATACTTTGTGTGAATCTCTCAGTTAAGAGATCAACTACAAGTTATTGAAGAGATCATTTCAGAGAAGGAATTGGTAAACATAGTACTCAATGGTCTTCCCAA
>JZKD02S1662602.1:111798-129730 GCA_000966675.3 Picea glauca
CACCAGAAATGGCATGACATGTACTATCCATATAGAATAGTATTATCTGAAAATATATCATAACTCATACCGTTACCCATCAAACAAGCTTGGGTCCATTACCCAAACCTGGGGTTTCCAACTTCTCATGGCCAAAACTCTCTAACCGTGAGGAATTATGTGACGTTCCACATACCACTGAAAATGACATGACAAGAAATATCCATCTAGGATATTTTCCCTGACAAATTCACTTTCCTTCATCTCATTATGCCACAATTAAGCATGGGTTCTCTTACTCCACAAAGCGTCTTCCCATGAGGGCTTTCATCACAAGGGGACCACTTTGGAGTTCATCCATATTTACTTCTTATCAACCATGACAAAACAATAATGAGTCATATTTACATCAAACAATATTAGGTACATCACCCAAACCTTTGTGCTACGAGGCTTTCTTCAACGGTTGACATCAATGAAAACCAACCTTAATCAACAGGTATCCCATCATCCCTGAATAAATTAACCAATCGTCGCCATAAATGTTCAATTAGCATGGTTGTCAGTTTGAATTTTCCCACGAAATTCGAATCACCACCACCTTTCCAAGAATACCAACAAATCTCGTTCCATTGTTCATATGCACTCATGCATGCTAAAGCTCATGGGTCTGTGTTGGGAATTTTGAACCTAAAATTCCTTTGCAATATTGTAACAGCTAATTACATAGAAGAACGTTCAACATGGGAAGATATGTAGTCTTTCATGAACCAGTAACCCTCGACGTCCTGTGTCAGTTCCCAGTAGTATACAAAATATTTGAAGACGCAGGGTGGGTAGCATATTTCAAGTGGTTCGACGGGTTTGACAATGATATTTCCCTAGAATTTGCCCAGAATTTAATAGGAGCACATTCACATGTTATAGGTTTGGAGACTATTGTAACAGAGACAGTTATATCCTCTATTACAAGGCTTCCCATGATTGGCAGAAAATGGTTAGGATGAAGGAAAGCCATTCCTAATGCAAAGACCAATTTCTTAGAGGAAGGAGAGCAAGTGCATCCTAGAGGACGTGGCACAGTAATAGATTCTTTACCTCAACCTTGGGACCAAGTTGTTGTTTTCTTGAAGAAATATATTACATGTGAAGGTAGGTTCAAGGTTGTTTACACATATGATTTTGTTTTGTTGTCACACCTTCGTCATGGCTCATTGATAAATATGCATTATTATTTGTTAGAATATTTTCATAATATGGCACATTATGTAAGACAATCTTGTTTTCCCCAAGGTTTTATCACACACCATTGTCTAATAAAATTAATAGTGCTAAAATCCTTGGAACTACAAAACCAAACATGGACTCAATTAATTTCCAGGGGAGCAGTAGAAGTTGATGAAAATGATGGAAATGAATCAGAAGAGGAGGAAGGAATTAGTGACAGGAGTATTTCAGACAAGGAAAGAGAGGAAAGAGAAGGAATTAATGAAGAGTTGGGACAAGATAATGTTGTTGGAGAAATAGGACAGGGCAGTGGTCATGTTTAAATGAGGGATAACCCTAGAGTTTTGATTGTATAATATGTACATATGGAAGATCTTGGAGTGAATATGGAGGAATATCTACACCAAAACCCTGAAAAATCACCTACCATTATAGCAGAGAAAAATGAGTAGTTGAGAGAGGAGAATGAACCATCAAAACACAAAGGAAGGGATACAGATAAAAAAAAAAAAAGTGTGGAAGAACCCATGGAAGAAATGAGGGAAGGATCAGATAAAGAGATTCATTCTGGAGATACAGTGAAGGAATTAAGTCTCTATCAAGAGAGGCCATCGTCGCCTGAAAGGGTAAAAACTCCACCAGAACATATTTTGGAGGTTGAAATAGTGATTCCAAGTGAGAATGTAATTGAGTTGTAGGAAGAATCATTTGCTTTGCATGATGATTCTTCCCATGTTTCCCTTGATTATGAAGTTGAAAATTTCTCATAGAAACCTCCCCAAATAGTGCCAAATTTATTAAGGAGGAAGAGGCCATTGCCAGCGTTTCCATAAACTTTCCCAAGTATAAGGAGAAGAACCATGGTTGTTGTCGCAACAGAAGCAATTAAACTGAAAATGGAAGAAATTGAGATTCTTGTGTTGTGTCCTCTTTCACCCACTGTTACACAAGAACCAATGGGTGATGAACAACAACAAGAAGTTGTTATTGTAACACAAGAACCAGTTGACAACCTGAGCCTAAATCAAAGAGTTGTCGAAACACAAGAACATGTTGTTGAAATAGGTAAAAGTCAGATTCATGCCCTGTTATTTGAGAATGATCAATTGAAAAGAGAAGTTCATAGCCTTACGGGGGAATTGGAAATGTTAAAAGAATAAAAGGGATCCCAAAGGCCTCTGCCTCGTGATCTGGATTTATTAGTGCAAGAAACCCATCTCTTAGGAGGACAAATTGTGCCATCATAGGAGGTTGAAACACATGAAACATTTAAGGAATATTTTTGTCCTAAGTGTGGGGATATTTATATATTGGTTGGGTATGAGATGGCCCTTCTTGAGCGCTCAACTTTGGGACTAATCAGAAGATAGGAAGATCTACCTGTGGCAGCACAGAGAAATAAAGCCACTGCCACATAAGAGCTAGTGGCTAAGGAAGAAGAAAAGAAGATTGTTGAAAAACCTGAGAAAGCCACTATAACACAAGAACTAGTGGTACTTGATTTAAATACGTAGTCTAATAAGAATATACATGAATTTTTCACTGTAAAAAAAGAACCACTGATGGCTAATATTGTTAAACTAGCCCAACCTAAGAGTACCATTGCTACACAAGAACCAACGGTACCTAATTTAAATAAAAAATTTGATGAGGTCGCAGAAGAAGCCATTGTCACAAAAGAACCATTGGCTGAGGAAGAGGAATTTCCACAGAAATATAAAGTCATTTTTACACAAGAACCAGTGACACAAGCTCAAATTCCTCTAGAAATTAGTGATGAGGATTAACAGGAAGTTGACCATTAGGACACATAAGATAATACTATATTTTTGCTCGGAGAGATTGATAAATGGAAGAAATAGGTTGTCATGTTTGGAGAAGGAATGATTCTCGTGTCAGCCCACATAAAGGAAATACAAGACCTCAAGGAGAAATATGATGAATTTTTTACGTCTCATAAATTTAAATGGGAAGAAATGAAGAAGGAATTGGGAGAGTTGAAGAAGCTGCAAGCTAAGTGCCAAATTCTGCAACGGGATAAAAATCAAATTTATTTTTTAGAAAAAGAGTTGTTGAGATGTAGAATCCCTTCTCCCTCATACCCAGTATTACTTAATGAACAGTTAACACATTTTAATTTTAAATCTATTAAGGAACGAAGGCCTTATAAAATTATTAGTGCCTCTGAGTTTTTAGAAATTTTCTCCTAGAGTGATTTCTTAGATCATCATTTCTTGTCTCAGATTTATTTGCATGAAAAGGCATGCCTATTGGATATAAAATTTAATCATGTTCCCTATGTAGGAGATGTGCAGCTGAGATCCTTCACTTATTTTTTGAACAATTAGGAAAAATGGTGGAAGACCTTCCACACAATCAAGAAGAATGAAGGAGAAGCAACATTATGGATTAGGGGTGAACCGCACACTCCTATTATTTTTTTTAATATACATTGGCATCTACTCTCTTCATCTTACAGGACTAGAAAAGTGACAGACATTCAAAGGTTTGCCACAGATTCTTTTGTTAAAACAATTAATGGTCAGAAATTGCTTGCACTGGAAGGTAGAACATTTAGATGGGAAGCATCCTCTTTAGCCTTGAAGACCAAGGATCCCTACAGTCATGATAATTTTACCTATGATTTGTCTCACCTTCCTATACATATGGAGTGCATAAAGACTTGTGTTCCACAGTCATTGGGGATGAAATTTCATTTCCCTCTTATTTGGATGCCAACATAGAAGTATCAGCATAAGTACAGATTGATTAAGAAGAATGAAAGGGAATATTGGGCAGAAGTGATTTATTCTAGTGGCTACATGAATTTAGAAGATAATGTTGCATCACCCTACAATATTTCTAATCTGCATTGGAAAAGTTCATTCCCCAAATCAAACTCTGATTCTGATTGAGTGAAGTTGCATGGGTACATGCACTGGTGCAATTGGGGGGAGATGTTGGGTGCTAAAATTGCCCCTTTTCCTTATCATTTCCATGCCATTTTCATCTCATTCTCTTGTATTAATTCATCCTTGGACCCTATTGTTTACATTCCCTATGAGAACATCAATATTGGTCCATGGAGAAGGTACAATTCATTATTCATTGTGTTATGTTAATTCATAGTTTACTTGTAAACTAGGATGATGTTTCCTGAATCCTAATTTGGGTAATTACAAATGAATTAATAAGAATGAATGCAGTCTGCAGATATGTTGGTGTTGAAACAACTGGATGAAACACGCATGAAGAATACTATGGCACCACCGATTGAATCTCCTCGTGGATATAACATATCCAGCTGGCAGAGGGCAATCTTCTGGAATTAGCACAACTTATCTAGGGAATCATGCATCTTGCCACATCATTGGATAAAAATTGGAGCGTCGATTTCTAAGTTTCTAATTTTTGTTATTGTAATCTTAAAAATATATTTTTTAAGAAGTTATGAACATCTTGAGAATCAAAAGATTCTCAAGACTATTTGAACTACTATTAGTTTCATTCTATTTTGAGAACAGGGCATGGTTTAAAATATGTACAAAGTGTTTATGCTAGGGAGATAGTCCTTGTTTTCCATTGAGCACTGAAGAATTAACATTGTATCTGGAAATATGGGGAGTTTACACTAACAATAATCAGATCAATGAATAGGAACAAATAAATTTTGAAGTTGTGGACGGTGAGCCATAACAGTCTCATACCATTGATGCAGAGGATGACACATATGTGGTTTATGGGAGGAGTCAGTAGCACCAACCAACAAAAATTGCCTTCTCTGATGGAATATTGGAATGACTATGTTGCCTCCAAGTCGGAATATGCATATCTGGAAGCTACGGTGTATGAATCCTTTTCCCCTTTGATCAGAACTACAAATGATATAGTTATGGGCACATTCAACATCCCTACGTCGCCCAGGAAAATCCCAACTTCATCGACATGGAGAGTTCAGACACCACCATTTCTACCTAATCATTCTTCACCTATTAGAATCGGTGCATTATTGAATCAAGAAACGTGAATCAAGCTAGGGTTTCTGCAAGGTGGGGAAGGTCAGGAAAAAATGATGGTTTGCAGGGATCGAAAGAAACCCACCATCAACCGGCACATAAATGTTTGAAAATGAATGGCCTTCCCTCATTGTGTCGCATATTGCTCCAAGAACAATGAAGGCTTTCCCCTTTTTGTAAATACCATTGTTGGTTCTTCTCTATGTTTTCATGCTCATGAGTCACACTCTGTTTTTGAGATCAAAGTCCAGATCCACCTAGCGACAAGTATTCTGCCTTGATTTCAACGACTCATCTTTGAAGGTCGGAAGCTTGTTGATGGTTCTCTGTTGCGGGGTTATGGGAATCTAAAGAATGCAACCATTTCTCTCATTTCGCATCTGTGTGGAGGAGATCCATCCTCCACTCAACCAATCTCTTACAAGCACGTCATGAAAACATAGATTTCCTCTCCTTCGAGGTCCAAGGTCGAAAATTTCAGAGAAAAGGAGTTGTTTGTCTCTTCCTTCATTGTGGAGAAGTCCATAGAACTTCCAACAGCATAGGTCAAAGATCCCCATGTCTATGGCTCCACATTTATCTACCAACACAAATCCCTCATCTATCATTTCAAAGGACTATGGCCCTCGTCTTTTGTGCTAAGAGAATGGGTAAATAAGACCTGGTCATCAGGTCATGATCTATTCTTTTTCTCCAAAGGGTTCTTCATTATTAACTTTTCCATAGAGGCGAACTACCAACGTGTGTTGGAGCAAGGTCCATAGTTCTGGGGCAGATTTGGTCTTTCCATGTAGAGATGGTTCCCTAATTTCAAACCATTGATTATGACTGCTAAGACTACATCGGTCTGGGTAAGACTCCCCAATTTACCTTTTCATTTTTATACTCCAATGTTTTTACCTACCTTGGGAAATGTGTTGGGTAGGTTTATCAAGATTTACACAGACTGGATAATGAAAGGCTTCGTCGCTTTCGCCTGCATATGCATTGAAATCGAGCTCAGTCAACGAATACCAGATAGGATTCTTATAGATTAGACTGAGGATGATCCTTACATGCAATTGATCGATTATGAGAGAATTGCCTTCAAGTGTTGCTCTTGTCATCAGATAGGGCACCTTTAGGCATCCTTTCCTTTATCCCCAACCCCATTCTCATCCCCTGGAGCATGGAAAAGGGATAATGGTTGGAAAGACCCTAAAAACTGAAAAATCCGCTCGAACTCTTCATCTAAAAACAAGCAGCATCACAAAGACACCTCAACTACTCAACCTTCTAAAGAACCATCGCAGTCTCCAAAAAATGCGCAGAATCCAACCGTAAACCCAAAACACCATCCTTTGGCTTCATCACAACATCCTAAAGCTTCATAAATTTTGACTCTGAATCCCACAGTTCAACCTTCGCACACTCCCTCGAAAAGGATGAATCAAAAGACATGATCATGGCCACAGCCCCACTGTCAGGGACTCAGAAACTTCCTCATGAATTGAAAAATTCATACAATGATAAGGAAGCACCCTTAGCCTCCGCAGCACAAGATTCTCGCATTTCCTTAGATCACCTGGTTTTGGTGGTGAAGGTTTCTGAGGGTATCAATTCCTCTGGTTGGATTGATGTTCATAATAAAAAAGGTAGAAAGGATCCTTTCCATCCAACACAATGATCAGACCCTTTATCCTTGTCTTTGTATTGTTTCATCTTGTTATGCCCATGTACTCCTTGTGGTTCTCTTTTAGCATAGGTTAGCCTTCAATGTTCCCATGTTCTCCTCCTAGGGGGTCTTTTTCTATCAACAATTCTATGTACCACTTTATACTTTTTTCTTGGTTGAATAGAAGGATTCTCATATAGCTTATTTACAAAAAAAAAAACATCGTATCTGGCAATTTAATCTCTTAATAAAAAGTGGCAATGTTCATCTGAATTTATGTTAGTGATTAATTATTTTTAGTTTTTTTACTGGAATCTTTGTTTGGAGGCAAGGGCCCACCTCCACACAGAGCTCGCCTGAGGCCTCCATTGATTGTTAGTTTTCTCTTACTATGCATGTCACATGATAAATCAACAACGTAATCTTTGTCTGCAGTCTGTATGATTAATGTTGTTGAAGCAGTAATTATTTTTGAATTGATGTTGTTGAAGAAATTGCAATTGTTGTTGTAACAATTTGTTATCTTGAAAGTGTAATATTTCCCAAATGGTTCAATTATTCCTTGATGATTAGTATTGTTGTTACACCTCAACCATCTCACTGAATGATATCATAGATTAAAATTTAAGTTCTCTATTGTTTGTTTCTGAGCTAGATCGAGATGAAGGTGTGATTGTGGATTTATGATTTAATGAAGTTACAATTTCTTTAAAGTGTGAATTTTATTTATGCAATCATAGAGTATATATATTGAGAGGATTTAAATTCTTGCAAAATTAATATAGATCTTTTAATTCATTTCATCTAAGTGGTTTATTTTCTGCAAGGAGTGGTTTAGTGGTGAAGGATTAATTCAACAGTTAGATTTAGATTTGTTCAATGAGAAGGAAATATATAATAGTCTCAACAATTATCAGAGTTTGAGTAGTTATTGATTAGCTTGGGTGATTTCATATGAATTAGTGTCATAAGACTCAATGTTTATGCATAGACTGTGCTTGATTGCCTTTGAAATAACCAGACTAGATTACAAATCATTTCATAACATTTTTATTGAGAGGATACATGTAAAGTTATTTTATTGACGAAATTAAAATTAGAAATGCATTAGAGGAATGTTGGTCTCATTGGCAATATATGTCCTACGATGAATGTGTAGGAATATAGTAGGCCAGTACATAGACCATTTTTCTCTTCTCTTAGCAACTCGTGGCTCATTACTTTTATGAATACCAACATGTCTTCTCAAAGAAAATATAAATAAACATAATATATTCTAAATGGCGAAGATTTTTAAGTCATTATACAAAGAGAAAGGAAATAAAAGTACTTTTCCACGAACTAGAAGCATCAAATGAGAACTAGAACCATTCAAGGGACTAACACAATCTTTAATAAAAATAAAACCAAAGTTCCAAAGATGAAAAAATGGTCCCAATGCAAACAAAAAACAAACCATTAAATTTTTCCAAGATATCAAAGTTACAAATCCAAGAAGTTTCATGTACTTGAGTCTTGAATGAGTCCATTCTTGCTTAGTGAAAGTCTTGTTAATTAGTTATTTAGTCTTTAATACTAGGACACTATCTATGTGAAGAGATAGGTCTCAACTTCATCAAATACCAGCTTCATTTCCTGTCACAGATAGGAAAAAAGAATGTCTTAGTTAACTATCAAACCATCAAACTTAAAATAGCTTCAATCAAATAAATGTAGCTTCAATGTTGCACTGTTTAATACAAAATAGAGAACCTATTTTTACCTTAAATGCAATCTCAAATTTACAGATGGTAATCTTGCTCCCATAAAGAATTACCTTTTTCCAACGCACTCCAAAAATAGAGGAACAATTAAGTCAATAAACTAATAAGAATCACTTCAAATGTGTCATTCCATTCATTATTTCTACAACACCAATCATCAATGGAACATCTAAGTCAAAATAAGAGTCCCCTCATGTATAATGGTTTAAATAGCATCTTGGGGTATATTAATGTCCTAGTTCACATCAACATGTTGACCCTCACTTCCTATATTCTGAACAGGAAAATCTGTAGATGAACTATTATTATGATCCTCTGAAAGATTATCTTCCATATCAAGTTCATTAGAGGAATTTGTTGTGTTGTATTCTCCCCTTCTATCACAATCTAATCAACAAAGAGCTAGTGCTCTATCGAATGGAAAATTGTTTATGTCATACTTTGTTACATATAAAAGTAAACATGTATCCATATGTTTATCAAGATTGTTCCTCAACTTTGATTTCAATAATGATAGTGCACTAAAAATTCTCTCATCCTCCACCGATCCCAAAATCATGGTTTGACATAAATCCACTAATTTGAAATATTCTGACATGTTTTCTTCTTGGTATTGGCTTTCACCTAATTTAGTCAATAATCTTGTTACTGCACCATCTTCTAGATGTTTCTCCAAAACACAATATTGATCTAACATTGTCTGAACAAAGAGATTGTCTTGTTGATACAACTTTAATTAATCTAATATACCTTCAATCTCTTCTCCTTATACATTAAGATTATTGCCAAATTGGTGCACTAAAATTTTTTATTTTTCTAAAATGCCAACTCTTTTAGCCTCTCTATTTTGTTCAGGGTTCCAATATTGAGGGTATACCACAGACATGGCCTCAAATAATTCATCTCGGGGAAATTGTTCCCTTATCTTTGATGCTAGTGATTTTGAAATTTCTATCAACGTGTGCTTCACTGAAATCACAACATTGTTGAATTGTTCTCTTGAGACATGGAACTCTTCAGTGATTCATCCCATCTAACTAACATAATGAAATGGAACCATATACCTGCTCATTGCCATACATAGTATTCATTTTCCATCAAAGTTCAAATAATTTTCAATGTTTTCTATATCGATGATAGTAGATCCACCTTTAAATGTTGGACCTGTGAAAGACTCTAGCATTGTATACAAATTATCTAATTGAAGACATGTTAATTTTTTTGTATGTATTTATTCTGCAATATACATTTTAGGACTGAGACATTTTCACAAGGACATTCATTTCATAAAGCATAGGAAGAATTCCAGCCAATGTTAATAATGTCTCGATATCAGTTAATCGAAATAGAAGATCTTGAGCTTTGTCTACACTGAAGCGGTGTTCATACATCACCCCTACTAAGGATCGGTACTCACTAAATAGTCTTTGAGCCGGTGGTCCATTCAATGAGATCCATATTGTATCAACATATTTTAGTAGTTTTTTCTCCATCTATAACACCCTCAACAAATTGTTGAAACTCTTTAAATCGCTTGGGACTACGACAAAAGTATGCATGAGTTTCAAGTACAAGATCTTCAACTTTTGAAACCAGTGGAAACTTGCTTACTATTTTAAATGCAAGATTCATTCTATGAGCCATACAATGAATACTAATCATAAATGGTGAAGATAATAGTTGTAGTTTGACACAAAGGCCATTCATTTTCCCTTGCATGATTATTGCTCCATCCTACGCCGACACATACCAACTTTTTTGCAATCACTAAATGATCCATACCACCATTTTCCTTCAAAGTCTTGATGACAAGTTCATAAATATTTTGAGCTGTAGAATTATCCCTCACTTTATCAATCCCAAGTAAATATGAATGCCTAACATGATCATTAACCATATAAATGTTCATGCAGATCCATGAAGATCAATAGATGTAACTTCATCCAAAGACAATGAAAAAAACCTAGCATTTGCAATCTTCTCTTTCAAATCATCTTTTTCTACTTGAACTAGATATTTTCCCATTCCCAACCACTTGTTACTGACCAATGTGAAGATGGAAAATATGATACTTCAAGAAAAGATATAAATTTCTTGTAATCTGGATAATCTGTCATAGGACAACCTCTAGAAAAGATGTGAAATATAATGCTTAATTGCATCATCTTGGATAACAAATTTATTTCCATCATCTTTCCAAATAGAGATGTGATGGTTCCTCCACTTTCCTTGAGTTTTCTCTTACTGATTAAGTATTTATTATATTTATCTTCATATTTGACATGTCGACATTCCTCAAAAGATTTCCCTCTAATAATATAATTATCCTTGCCATTTACAATTTCCTTATCATACACCTTTCCTGCATGCTTCTCTATTGTATCTAACTTCATCTCCAATTTTAATGTCTTTCCAAGTTTCCAACTACATATAATGCATCTAACTTCTTGTGAATCATCTTTCTCATTTGTTGGAGGTATTGGTTCAATAAATGGAAATTTTGAGACCCATTCTTATTGGAATTGTCTCCCTATGTCCCATTGGATTTTTTTTTCCTTTTTCGTGATTGTGAATGGTTTGTATTTCCTTCCAAGGAAAAACCTTCAACATTGTTATTGTCAATTTCTAGTGAAATTTCATTCATCAAAATTTGATCTTTAGAGGAACCTATCTCATCATCTATTATGAATTATTAGATGCATTCTCATAAGAGTTGACATCTCTTTCACTGATCCGTTGCTCAAAAGATATTGAATCATGAAGAGAATATGGATTATTGGATTGAGGCTTTTGAAACTATGAAATATATCCCTTTCTTTTGAGGTTTTCTTGCCACGATATTTGTTTGACATCTCACTGAAATTTTCACAATTAGAATTTCAAATCGATCTAGAAACCAAAAGTGAAACCTGCACGAGAAAAATAATATAAAATTAGTCATCCATTTGGCAAGTCAACAAAAATGCAATAGATATATAAATTTTAAGAACTCAATTATTCTCAACATGACCAACAGTACTTATCTAAAAAGAAATCACTTTAGCATACAACAAGTCATTTTCATCTTGCATATTATTATTGGCTTAAAATAATGCCACATCAATAAAAATCCATTTTTAAAAACTATTTTTCATGTGATAGGTTGGTTTTAGGTTGATAATCTGTTAAAAATTAGAAACTTAGGCCATACAGTTGATATATCATCCTATATCAATTGTGATGATATATTAGGATTTTCTTGATATGCCATGTCAAACAGTGATGATGATTGGTAATTTTGTAAATTCACCTACAAATAATATCTATAGAGTACATTCACCTACAAACACATATTACCGATAATATGAACAACAAACTTGCAAATCTAAAAACAGTAAACTAGACACATGCAAGAAGCATCCTCAAAACTTAATCTTCTTGCTTAATCAAATGGATAATAGTGTCTGAATTAATGCATCCCAATTGGAGAATGGTTGTGGCATGTATGCATGTACAACTACACCGAGCACTCTTAGTATCCTCCTTAAACTCTGCACTCTCACTCAACTCCTCATGCATGCACACTAACTACCTAGGGATTGGAGCCCTTCTCTAAGAATAGATCATGCATTTGTGTAACTGAACTGAACTGAAATCTAGACTCATAGAAAACTTAACTGAATTGGAAATTACTAAATCTGGAACAACAGTGAACTAAGGTGAAAAAACATATGCCCATTTTTCTGCTTGCTAAATTTTGAATTTTCAATAAGCCTCAATTCCAGCCATTCAAGCATGGGATTTATGGTGGAAAACCTCTAACTAGCACAAGGAAAGAGAGTATGAGAGGGAGCATACTTCCATTCATCATAACTGGGAATCTAGTCAAGGTGTATGCAGGTTGAAAGAGAAGATAGTGAAGGGAAGAAACCCATTTTTCTGCTTGCTAAATTTTTAATTTTCAATAAGCCTCACTTTCGGCCATTCAAGCATGGGATTTATGGTGGAAAAGTTAAAACCTATATAATAACTGGAAAATTGGGGATAAGTTCCTTGCATGTAGATCCTAGCTACAAAAATTCATGGAGAGTCTCTGCATTGTAGGAGTAACACTTTATATCTCCATTTGATTTCATGAGTACATGATTATTTGAAGTTTACAACTTGAATTGGCATTTGAAAGTAGATTTAGTAAGGTTGGTTTGGGACCTGGGTTCTTATGTGTTTGGTTATAATTGCGTTGAAATAGTAATATATGGTCACTGGTGAGTTAGGAAAAACCTGGAGTGGACTGTGGAAATTTTTGGTTAATTGATTTTCATGGTGAAAAATGGTCATACGGATAACTATTTTTCATTATTTTTATGTTATTAGCATAGTAAGCAGTACAATATGATATAGGCTATCGCAACGGGTTGAGGAAATGTTTGTATGAAATTATAATACCAACAACTTAGTATACTGTATGAGGATTCCTATGAAGTGTTTGTAGAAATGTATGCATTAGATTTTTCATTCTTGCTCACTGTTCGGCACAAACTCACTCTAGGCATGCCACATCTATATAAAACTATCTATAACTATGTTTATCTCGATGTGTAACATGATGTTGATACTGCAATATCCACACAACTACAGGCATGCATTTGAATGGAATTTTCTCTATTAAAATGGATTTAGGAATGTAAAATTGTAGCTTTGTGGGCAGAATTGCATTACTTTTTCTTTAGATTATATTCTTGCTTGAAAAGATAGTATGATCGGTGGGTGCTCTGTCACTTGTGCGTGGAAACACAAAAACATTGGGATTTGGGAAACATGATGTTGAAACACCATGTTTTAGCATCAACTTGTGAGAATGATTTAAATATGCCGAGGTAATTTATCCAAACTATGGGTAAGCTCAAAAACTTAAACACAGTCTACAAAACTATTGATCTACTCCAATCAATAACCCAAACAATCACTCGTCATGACCTGAAGCCTCTGATATCCTGGAGGTTGGAGCCTAGGTGAGATCTATCACTGTTACTGATCGAGATGGCATGTGTGCATGGAAGCACACAAGCAATGAGCATTGGGAAACACTGTGTTGAAACACCATGTTTCAGCACCAGCTTGTGAGCATGATTTAAAAATGGCAAGGTAATTTATCCAAACCGTGGGTAAGCTCAAAAACCTAACGCCTTAAACACAGTCTATAGAACTACTGATATACTCCAATCACTAACCCAAATAATCACTCGTCATGACCTGGAGCCTCTATTATCCTGGAGGATGGGTGGGCTCTATCACTGATCAAGATGACACTTGTGCGTAGAAACACACAAGCAATGAGCATTGGGAAACACGGTGCTAAAACACTTTGTTTCAACACCATCTTGTGAGAATGATTTAAAAACGCCCAGGTAATTTATCCAAAATTCAAACTGTGGGTAAGCTCAAAAACTTAAACACAAAACTATTGATCTACTCCAATCACTAACCCAAACAATCACTTGTCATGACCTGAAGCCTTTGCTATCCTAGAGGCTAGATGTGATCTATCACTGATCAAGATGACACTTGTGCATGGAAACAAACAAGAAAATTGCAATGAGAATTGGGAAACATGATGTTTCAACACCGTGTTTCAACACCAACTTGTGAGAATGATTTAAAAACGCCCATGTAATTTATTCAAGTTGTGGGTATTAGGTAAGCTCAAAAACTTAAACACAGAACTATTGATCTACTCCAATCGCTAACCCAAACAATCACTCGTCCTAACCTGAAGACCCTATTATCCTAGACCCTGGGTGGGCTCTATCACTGATCAAGATAACCCCTACTAGCATATGCACTAAATGAACGCCCAAAACAACTCTGCTACTAGTACAACGGAGAACCATGAGCCCATAAATGATAAGATATTAAGATTATCCCTGAGTTTCAGAGAGGGATCAGAAGCCACTTACCCGATATCAAGGTGCTACAAGCTGAAAACCAAAAATGTTGACACAAAGCGATCGAGAAGATGGCAAGAACTCGACGTTTTCTCCTCCTGTAATTTGCAAATTTTGATGATAGAATTTCGAGTTGGAACTTGTCCTTTGATGATTTGAAGCTAGGTGTGGCTGAAGATTTCAAGGGGAACCACTTAGATCTATTAATATTATGAATCACCATCAAATTGGGGAAAAACAATTCGAAACCCACGGCCAAATTCATGTAAAAATTCAAAATCAGGGGCATCCTCTGTAAAAACTCCAAATCGGTGAGCGAAAAATCCATAAGGCCAATGGTCATTCCCAAATTGAGGCGAATCATGGTCCTTGGCCCTGTGAAAAATCTAAAACTGTGGGCTAAACCTTGGAAGATCAATGGTTACTCCCATAAATCGGACAAAAGGGAGGATCGACCGCCATTTTTCCAAGGCAAAAATGTAATTAATATTTAAAATTTGACCATCATTTTGGGGCTAAATATATAATTAATATTGTTTTAAAAATAAAGGGGGGGCAAATTGGGATTAATATGGTTTTTTTTTAAATATTTAAAATTTGCCCTACCAAAATTTGAAGGGGCTAAATTTCGCCCATGGGCGAAATTTCTTCCCTAAAATTTTTCATGCTCGGGTTCATAAGGAGTTTTCTTCTTCCTGAAGAGATAAATCTAGCTACGACTAATAAACATTTGTCCATGCATATGCTTCAAGGATGAAGCTTTTGAAGGAGGGATGACTTGTAATATACCTTATGTATATTACAATATTTATTATTTACTAATTAAATCATTAATGTAATAATTATACTTTTAATGTAAAGCCACGTTTTTTAGACAAAAAGATGTGATTTTGCTCACTTACGATGTTGTACATTGAATGAATAAAACAACGAATAATAAATATTAAATATATATTTTATATAAATACATTCCATGCTTCTACCCACCTTGGGGTCATACTAGTTTCTTAATCAAATACAAAAGCTCGAGGTTTTACACAACTAAATTAAGATATGCAGCAAAACATGGAAGAAAGGGATAACCACTGAAGGTGGAGAAAAATCCTAAAGTTAACATGTCCTCTTAAATATTGGAATTTCTAATAAAATTCCATTATGCATGGATAATGGTTAAAAAAAAACTTACATGGGCGAGTATGTTGTATAATATGTAAAAAGTATTGAGAATCAATCAACTATTTATTTGTACAACTCTAATATTCAAATTGACACTTCTGGAATTTAAATTTAAAATTTCAAAATTAACATTTACATTTTTTTAAATCAAAATTCATACTCAAATTCAGAATTTCAAAATCTATATTTTTGAAATCAAAATTCATACTTTTTATATTTGAAATTATTCAAAATTCATAACTTTTTTTATTTAATTATAATTGAAATTTAATATTAAAAAAATTCTAAAGGTAATAAATTCAGAATTTCAAAATCAAAATTCATACTCAAAATCAAAATTTAATCAAAATTCATACTCAAATTTAGAAATGAATTTTTTTTTTATTTAATTAAAATTGAGATTTAATATTAAAAAACCTTTAAAAATTGAAATTTTCTTTTTATTTAATTAAAATTGAGATTTAATATTTTTTAAATCAAAAATCATACTCAAAATCAAAATTTAATCAAAATTCATATTCAAATTTAGAATTGAAATTTTCTTTTTATTTAATTAAAATTGAGATTTAATATTAAAAAACTTCTAAAAATAAAGGTAATAAATTCAAAATTCATACTCAAATTCAGAATTTCAAAATCAAAATTGAATTTTTTTTTAAATTCCTCTATGGATAGACGTAATAAAAGATAAATTCTCTTATGAAGGAATGAAATAGATCATAAAAATAATTTTTTTAAATACATATTAGCAATTACAGTAAATATGAACCTATTTTTATCCAGTAAAATTAAACGCCGTTGCCGGGGATCGAACCCGGGTCACCCGCGTGACAGGCGGGAATACTCACCACTATACTACAACGACCAAGTTGTAAATTTAGCAAAGTAAATATAATAACAAATAATGTGACAGTAATGTAGTTAATTTGAATGGTTAGATTTTGGGTAGTTAATTTGTAGATTTTATTGTAAAACAAAAAGATGGTTTCAACTTAAATAGTATTTTAAAAAATCTATATTTATGTCATAATTAATAGTTAAAGTTATTTCCCACTAAATCATATACATTTTAGTAACATTTAACTTTAATATCATACATGAATCCAAATCAACTACAATAACTTTTTCACTGAAAAATAAAATAAAATAATTATAATTATCAATACAACTTAGAAATACAATTACAATTTTTATCATTTTTATGCAACAATATATTCATATTAATTCAATCTGTCATTTCTCTCAAGTATATGCAAATAATTCAAGGTTTATTTAGAAACTTCTTAAATGTAAAAAGTTTATTACTTTTTATTACTTTTACTTTTAATTAATCTTTATTATCAATTAACATAAGTAAATAATAATCTTTTCAATAATAATATATTGAACTTGTGATTTTAAAATATATTAACTTGTAATTTTGTAATTTATTGAAAAGTTTTAATAACAGTGCCCTCTATCAACTAAATTAACACCTCACATAATAAAACTTAGAACAAAAAAAATATAGAGAAGGAAATCCATGCAATGATGAGCCTTATTGTTCATTTTTAACAACTGGAAGTGTCAGTTCATCAACCCTAACATTCTTTGTATACCCTAAGATTTTATTCAACGCAAGATAAATGCAAGATAAGATGTGAACAATTATTATTCTAATGCCAACTACATAAGCATTAGACTAACAGAGAATGGCATGGGCAAGCAATGTTCAACGATAATCTTTGAAGCAAGGAAGTGAACTTGCCAATGGTCTCTAGAGTCAACGCCCGGGATAGAGAGCTTCAAACCCCATAGTAAACGCGAATGCAAACCCCATAGTAAACACGAATGCCAATTATTTGTCCACAACCAAACGAAAAAACAGGTAAGCCCCAACCAACAACAGAATTACAATGACAATATTTACCAGCTAGGCAAAATAAATAAGAAGTTTGGCATTTAAAGATTTTGCTAATTTATTTATATAGTCAAAGTTAAAACTAATCTAAAACTAATCATACTAAGATTATTAATCTAAATTACATTATGACTATTATGACTAACTATAAAAACCTATATACTCAAATGTGTAACCTAAATGTAGCACCCAAGTACAAGATGCTAAGCAAATAATCATTTATTAAATACATACACAATAACAACTTCATTTTAGCATTATTTCATTGATTTTTATTTACACATTTCTTCTAC
>JZKD02S1662602.1:131784-142933 GCA_000966675.3 Picea glauca
TCTCAATGTCTAACCAAGTCTAACTGACTCCAAACAAATGCTAAACTTTGAATTATTAAGATTAGTAAACAACAATGTTCTAACTATCGAAGGTCAAAATATGGGGCATTACACTAAATACAAATATTTGACCTATATCCATGTCAAATATAAATGTACAACAAGTATTCATCATCAAAAGATACAATGGAATGATAATTTTTGCAACCTTAACACAAAACCAAAGAGACACACCATGCATGCTACTCTCTATTTTCTTTTTCAATGAGCTCGATCACAACAACAATCTTCACCATGAGCTCAATCACAACAACAATCTTCACCATTCAACAACAAAGAAAAATCCCAACACTCTGCCATTGAGCATATAGCGCAAACATTGCCCACCATCTGAACATGCATGCCTACCGTCGGACCAACAAACTAAAACATATTTGGATCATCAAAATCACCAGCTCAAAATGAAAAAATTCCGAACCTATGAATATTTTGCATGCCTATTAAAAGCAGTGTATAGCTTTTTTATTCATAATCACTTGTGGTATTGAGGAAGAATCCTTGACAGTTTTACCAAACAAGCAAGTGAACTGAACAATGTGAAAATGTCTTATAAAGAAATGAAGTAGAAAGCAGTAGAAGAAAGGCAGAATGCTAAAAATGAAATATCAGCTATTTCTCGTTTGTTTGGTTCAATGAGAATGTGTTGATGTGAATAGTTTCAATAAAGTATATAAAGAAGAAAAGCCTCTCCCTAGGTGGAAACTTCCTAAGTTATTTGCTAAAGATATTTATGATGATATGCTAATGTTTCAATTACGTGCATCTTCTCAATTTAAGATCATTGAAACAGTATCTGAAGTCCAACAAAATGCAATTGTATTATCCCTACTTTAGACCCTGATAAAATTAGGATTGAAGAAAAAATATCCAGAGAAAACTTCTTACATCTCGGATGTATTAGAATAGGCATTGAACCTCTGCACAAAGCTGGTATACATGCATTCACTCTTATTGTTGTGCTTGATAATTGTTTCAACAGATTTTTCTATGCTCTAATAAGAGGGGTACAAGGTGATCTTGCCAGAGGCCCTATATGGTTTGACTGTCATCCAAATTTCAGAGTCTCTGAAACTGACCCAAACCTCAAAGATATATTACAAGTTAAGGTTCTCACCAAAGGATGTGATATGAAGCCTAGTTCTGAAAATATTGCAATCCATTATAAGTTGGCACTCAGATATACTAACTGATGCAGACCCCGACCCTCAGGCCAAGATCCGCGCAGGATCGTTCTAATTCTCCTTAAGCCGAAGTGGCTTCTTTGGCTCTTTGCCAAATCCTTTAACAATTTCGATCCACAGGTCCTTGTGCAAGCACCTTTCGTAACTCGCATGTTCACGGTTTGAAGACCCTTGAACCTCCGGGCCCTTCTTTTATGAGGTTCCGAGACGCGAAAGCCAACAAAGGTTTGACCCCTTCAGTGACCCTTGGAACTCGCAACTTCACGACTTCTGATGTTGAACCCTTGTGCTTCTTTCCTACGAGATCCCGAAGCATGAGAAGTCAACCAGGGTGTTGAATCCCTTTTCGAACGACATGCGTCCACCACCTATCACTACTTCTTCCTCTCTCCGGGCGTCTTATTCTCATGCCACCTGTCAACCACACGGGTCCCACCAAGCGGGTGTGCCACGTGTTGCACGAGCCCTCACAACTCATAAGCTCATGACTTTTGCAATCGAAACTGACTTCTTTCAACCTCCGAGATCCCGATAGGCGATATAGCGAAGAGGTTGCTCCTACTTTTCTCTATTTGGAAATTCACGCAACCAAAGGAATTGGTCTGCCCTCCTTATTCGCGATATGTGATATTCCATGCAGCTTCAGATCTGACAGTTCTCCTGCGGCTTTGATCCAACGGTCTAGATCTCTCCCTCCGCTTCTCGCAAGCTTGGAACTCGCGACTCCAAGAGTTTGCTCCTCCACTTCTAAGAATCCCGAACGGAACGAAGTGGAGCATAGAGGAACGAAAGTCGCGAGTCGCGACATAAATCTCCGTGGAGTTTCAATATTTCGGCATTTCTCTTGTCGGAAAGAAGAGGAGGCAGCGTTTGGGATCGAGAGTTCCGAACTCCCGATACCCCGGAAGCCCAAATTAACGCAGGTCATTGAATAGAGAAAGGCCATAACCGTTGATATCGCTGGAGGTGTCATTTCGCGAACTCAGGGTTCGTGAGTCTGGAAGTGGAGGAGAAAACTCTTGGAGTCGCGAGTTCCGAGCTTGCGAGAAGCAAAGGGAGAGATCCAGACCGTTGGATCAAAGCCATAGGGGAACCATCAGATCTGAATCTGCGTGGAATATCGCATATCATGAATAAGGAGGGAAGACCAATTCCTTTGATTGCGCGAATTTTCGAATAGCGAGAAGTAGGAGCAACCTCTTCGCTATATCGCGTATTGGGATCTTAGAGGTTGAAAGAAGTCAGTTTCGATTGCAAAAGTCAGGAGCTTACGAGTTGTGAGGGCTCATGCAACACGTGGCACACCCGCTTGGTGGGACCCACGTGGTTGACAAGTGGCGTGAGAATAAGACGCCTGGAGAGAGGAAGAAGTAGTGACAGGTGGTGGACACGTGTCATTCGAAAAGGGAGTCAAAACCCTGGTTGACTTCTCGTGCTTCGGGATCTCGTAAGAAAGAGGCACAAGGGTTCAACATCAGAAGTTGCAAAGTTGCGAGTTCCGAGGGTCGTTGAAGGGGTCAAACCTTCGTTGGATTTCGCGTCTCAGAACCTCGTAAAAGAAGGGCTCGGAGGTTCGAGGGTCTTCAAACCGCGAACACGCGAGTTGCGAAAGGCGCTTGCGCAAGGACCTGTGGATCAAAATTGTTAAAGGATTCGACAGGGAGCCAAAGAAGCCGCTTCGGCTTAAGGAGAATTAGAACGATCCTGCGCGGATCTTGGCCTGAGGGTCGGGGTCTGCATCACTAACACTCTATGTCCAACAGTTTTTCATGCACCTGGTAGAGATTCAGAGAGTTCTAGCTTAGTATATACCTTTGCAGACAATTCCAAACTTGTTCCCCAAGCCATTTCATGGGAACAATTAGACTTTCCTGCTGAATGGGTAGTGCGGGCTCCTAAGCCCTCACCCCAAATTACTCTCAATAATGCATATATTGCAGAATATCATACTCAAGTAGTCATTCAATTTCCTCCAAGAAGGTTTGTCTCTTCTATGTCATCATATCCTGCAACCAGACCTGAATGTTCTCACACTCCCATTTTTCAATGGCCACCCATTCCAGGACTCATCCAATGCCCTTTATGCTCTGCTCTTGTCTCTAACCAGTCTTCTCAGAGCAACCAACGTGGTGAATCATTTTTAAACTTTCCATCTACATCTTATTTTCCATCTCCAAATTTTGAAGGCATAGATCCACCCATTTTTACTCATGAACCCATCTGGATGGCACCACCTTCTATTCTTCCACGACAATGTCCTCTATGCCATAAGATGGTCAATACCCAACCTCAAGTATGCTCTCCTATACATAAAAACCATAATCCCAGAAGTGATTATCCTCCAACCTCGATCTCAAAAGAAAGTTGTCCTCATCCAAAATGTTCTGATACAACAAACATATATTTTCCACATGAAAGCCATATCTTCATGATGCATCATATTCCTGAGCTAGAAACAGATGATCCTAGACTCAGAGAAATATTTAGCAACTGTAGACCATCGAGAACTCCAAGATATGTATTAATATATATTGAACAAACAGATGAAATAATTCCATCACGCATATTTGAAAATCCATTGCCCACGGGACTACAAAAACCATCAGTCCCAGAGATGCACAAATTATTTTCCCTTATGAATGGATGTCCTAGAAGAAGAGTAAACATAGAATGGATTAAGATAATGTTAAATTGGGATATGTTTACTCATCCCCAAGCCAAAGAATTTAATGTCATTACTTCTGTAGAACTAAAGAAAGATTTATCTGAGCAATGGAAAACATATATGTCAACAAAGGATTTGTAGATATCCTTCTATGAATGGTACAAACTTTCCAAAAAGGAAGCAATTCAAATGATGTCTTCCAAGGAAAGTGTCATTACCAAACACAAATGGAAAGCCTTAGATGGACAAACAGCTAAGACATATTTTCCTTTTCCCCCTTTTAAGGGAATCATTCTAGGAGAAGAGGAAAAAAAAACTAAGGCTACACCCCTCATGATTCACAAGGAAGAATATCAGCAAACAAATTCAGAGAAAAGACTCCAAAGTGTGTCTAAATAGTTAAATTGGACAAATATTGCTCTAAGAGGGATGCCAGCACATACTTTTGTAACCAATGACTATGCTAGGAAGCAACAGATAGATAAACTTCAAGTCTCTACAAATCAAGTTGCTTCCAATATAAACTTCGTCAATTCCCAAGTCTTTGAAATCAAAAACACTTTAGAAAGTGAAAAAGACTCTTCAAAAAGATACCATGAAGAACTAATGGAAGGATTAGGTGAATCTTTTAAGAACATAGGGGAATCTATTATTAAAGTATCAGAAAAATCTGGAAAGCTTCCTGACAAACCAATTCCTAGTTCTTACTTATTTCCACAAAAGGTCTCATCAGTAAACTCTATAGTCTACATTCCTGAAGAAACTGATTTGAAGAAAAGGTTTCCAGTCCATTTTCCCCCAGAACAAGAAGAACCATCCTCAGTTCATCTTTTGGTTACACAATCTCATATTCGCCCTACTAAATAACCAGTTCCTTGGAACATGACTAGGGTTCCGGCTCCAGGCCTTTATGGAAAAGGCGAGCTACCAGAGACACAAACATTTACAGATGAAAATTTCCCAGAATGGAACATAAATAGTATGACCACAGGACAAATCCGTCAAGTTATAGACATAATGTATGTTTCCTACAGAGTCATGTGCATGAAAGGGAAAAATGAAATAGAAGTATGTAAGTCTATTCTACAATGTTTTACAGGAATTTTGGCTAAATGGTGGGAAATAGAGTCTTCACCTGCCCTAGTTGAAAAAATGCAAAAGGAACAAGTTAAAGATGAAAATGGGGATATAGTATTCAAAGAAGATGGCCAAGCAGAAAATAATATGATAGGTGCATTAACTACATTCATTCTTGAGAATTGGTGTGGAACAGAACATGAAATCTCTGATAAACATGCCATAATTCTAATTGGAATGAAATGTAAGAGAATGTCCAATTATGATGATTTTCACAGAGAATGGACCCAAAGGATATATGAAGTAAAAGATAGCAAAAACCTTGTTTGGAAGCAAGTATATCTTGTTTCTCTCCCCATCAAATTTGTTGAATATTTAAAGATACAAAAATCTACTGTTGAGCCTTATGAGCTTTATACTTGGTAGAAATTTACACAATCATTACCTCTACCCTAGTAGGATTGTGTGCTAACATGAAGGGTACAAAGTCAATACAAAAGCTATCAAAATTACTAGATAGTAGATCTATCTATGAAAAATATGGTAAGAACCTAGATGACCCAGTTAGAAGAAAGAAAAGGGAAAATAAATCCATGAGATAGAGATTCCAAAAATATGATAAGGGCAAGCCCAAGTCTTACCAAAAGGATAAGAGGAAAAGAGGTCATTATAAGAAATACACAAAGTCTCATTATTACTCCCCATAAGACATCAAATTGCAATCTTCCAAACAAAAAACTAAGGCCAACCTAACTTGTTGGTTATGTGGACAACCAGGACAAATGTCTAATAGATGTCCACAAGGTGAACAATCTAAGAAGAATAAAGGTAAGATCTCACAACAAAAGGCGAGACAAAAGGCTGAGTCTTCTAGGTAAATAATCTCATTTCGCTGCAACAGATGTGGCTCAAGTCACCATGATACAAATCAATGCCCACATCATCCTTTTCCTAAGAGGGAAGAAGTTCATATGCTCCAGGAAGGATGTTGTCAATCTACTGACACTTCTGAATTTGAATATTTCTCTAGTGAATCCTCTGATGAAGAAATCTTACTTATAGAAAATGATTGTAGTTGTAAAGATCCAAATTTTTGTATTTGCCAGACAAAATCTTCAAATTATGAAGAAAAAGAAGATGAAGATGAAGATGAACCAGAACCTAAAATCTTTATGGCTCAAAATCAATCACATGGAGATGCTCAGATGCTGGCAGAAATCAAAGCATTGCCAGAAGGAGAAATGAAGGCTGCGCTTTTAGATTCATTTCTAAAAACCATGGTAAAAGATCAACAACCAACAACAGTAACAAACTTAGGTAAGAAGTCACTATTCATAGATGCTTCTTTTGAAATGAATACCAAGTCATTTATCAGACACAACTAGAATGATAAGATGAGACCTTTGACTGTAAATGATTTGGGAAAAGAAATGAATATTCTTAAGAAGGAAGTTGCGGAAATTAAGAAAAGATTAGAAAGGATTAGAAAAGATTGAAAAAGAATCAAAAATTGAGGATGGATACAAAGTTGGTTCATGGGATAGACAAGAAATAAGAGGGTTACAACAACAAATACATGCCATGCAATTCATGCCTTCCCTAGAAGAAATTCCTCAAAATGCAAATACCAAAATTAGTAAATTTGAAACAAATTCTATAGAAGGTTTGAATTCTATGAAAATAATGGTCATTCAGCATCAACAATATCATGTGATGATTAAGATGAATATTCAAGGTCAAATATTTAAATTGAAAGCATTGATCGATTCAGGATCAGATTTTAACATCCTAAATAAAGATTTTATTCCTTCTTGTTATTGGTTAAAAAATAATAATTCAACCATTGGGCTAGGTAATCAAACCCTAAATATGGAATATGAAGTTGAAAGGGTCAAGTTATGTTTTGGAACTTACCGCTTGAATCTGAAGTTTTCATTTGCAGAAATTTCAGTAACTTGTCTTTTAGGTACTCCATTTTTGGCTGATGTTGAACCACATGGTTCTAAAAAATTACCAAATGGAAAATCTGGATATTTTATTACAATAGCAAGGAGAAAAATTGTCCTCCCATTTGTATTAGTCCCTAAGTTGTCCACGATGGTCCAAATGTCTCAGACTCTTATAGAGAAAGAGAAAAATATTCAAGAACTTCGGCAAATGAAGAGCAACCAGAGAATTGATCAACAACTCAAGGAGCTAAAAATTCAAGATAGGATTAGTCAATTGCAAAAAAGATTTGAAGATCAGGTATGCTCAGAACTCCCAACTGCATTTTGGGAAAGAAAAACTCATTTTGTTGAATTACCATACAAAGATATCTATGAGGGAAAACCTTGTAAAAGCAGAGAAGTACCTATGAATGCTAAATATCAGAAATTGTGTTCTGAAGAAATCCAAGGATTATTGAAAAAAGGATTGATCAAAGAACCCATTAGCCCATGGAATTTCTACGAATTCTATGTTAATAAACATTCTGAGCAAATTCGAGGAGTTCCAAGAATGGTAGTAAACTATACTCCTTTAAATTCAGTCCCAACTGATGATACTTATCCTATACTCCACAAATCTAGTCTGGTCAATAGAATAGAAAATGCAAAGATATTCTCAAAGTTTGATTTAAAATCTGGATTTTGGCAAGTGGCTATAAAGGAGGAAGACAAATTCAAAAATGCATTTAGTGTTCTTGCAGGTCACTATGAATAGAATGTTGTGCCCTTCGGTCTTAAGAATGCTCCGACGATATTTCAAAGGGTTATGGATGACACTTTAAAGGCATATTTTGGTTGGCTAATTGTCTACATAGATGACATATTAGTCTTCTCGGATTCCATAGACCAACATTTCAAGCATTTGGAAATGTTTTTAAAGGTCATCAAGTAGTATGGTCTAGTTATTTCTAAAAAGAAAATGGATCTCTTTAAAACTCTGTCAAATTTCTAGGTCACACAATTTCAAATGGCCAAATTTCTCTTCAGAATCATGCAGTGGAATTTGCAGAAAATTTTCCAGACAAAATAATTGATAAGACCCAACTCCAGCGCTTTCTAGGAAGCTTGAACTGTGTCAGTCATTTTTATAAAGATTGTGCTAAATATAGAAAAATTATAAATGGCAGGCTAAAAAAGGATCATATGCCTTGGACTGAAGCACACACTAAGGTTGTGAGAAAAATAAAATCTAAAGTCAGGCACTTGACAATACTACATGTTGCAAGTGATGAACTCTTTAAAATTGTTGAGTCTGATGCTAGTGACCAAGGATGGGGAGAAGTTCTTAAACAAGTTAAGGAAGGGAGATCAAATCCACATGAAGAGATCATACAATTTGCTTCAGGGACTTGGCTTGACAACGAAAAAAACTATGCAACAATTGACAAAGAAATAAAGGAAGCTCTCAATGCAATCAATAAGTTCGAAATCTATCTCATCAATAAAAAAAAATATGCTCAAAACTGATGTTGCAATGAACAAGGTGTTACATAAGAAAATCACTAAAGCAAGTGAAGCAAAATTTGCAACATGGCAAGCTCTATTTGCAAATTTTGATTTTGATATTGAACACATCAAAGGCTCTGAAAAGTATATCCCTGATTTTCTCAGTAGAGAAAACCTTCAAGCGAGCGTGAAAACAAGAGAGCATGTGCAAGCGAGCGAGGACAAGAAAAAGTGGTTACAAAAAAAGAAATATCAATTGAAGAAAGCTATTGTCTGGTCATTGTTACTAAATGGAAAAATGGAGGTGAAAAAATAAGGAATATCCCATACAATGAAGATTGGGAAGTATATGCCCAATTATGGAAACCTACATTGCAACTCAGAAGAACTGAAGTTCTCGATATGAATTTGCAGCTAATTCATCTCCTACCAAATTATGTTCCAGAACTCAGAAGAATCCCATTTTATACTGGAAACATTCCATACATGCTTTATGACAGATTGACTAGAGCTGCATATGATGCTACTTCAGCTTTATGCTACACCTTAAGATATATAAATTTGATTTGGAAACAGTCTAATAATAATACGGGATCATGTCATCAATATTTTTCACTTGATAGGCCCCACTCCTATGCTCTTTGGCCAGATCAAGATCCCACACAGAATTTCGTCGGAACAGACATGAATTACAATGATTACAAAAAGGCATGGTGGAATCTTTTCAAGAAAGAAAATAGGAATAAGACATATTTCACATTATTGAAATTTGGAAGTGTATATACTAGTATGAGGGGATTATATCTTGTTTGGCTATCAAATTGGTGGAGAGACTTCGGCATAAACAAAAACGCACTGGACCCAACATACTTAAATATAGAATGCAGAGCCAAAGATATTCCACTAAGAGAAATCTTTGATCTCTTTGAATCTAACAGAATTATTGTTGAAATGGTCTTATCAATGTATGTAACTCATCATCTCCAATGGCTTGTAAAAACAAGAATCTCTGCACAATCAATCCAAGGACGAACAATCATAGTACGTAATCTTTACTCAAAAGCTTGGGAAAATGGTGGAGCTTATTCCAAACAATATAATATGGGGATGTATTGTGATCATGACTAATATATTCTCCATATGATTTTCTTTTCATGAAAATCCTTAGAACTTGGAGCACTTCTTTGACGTTTGGTGCGGTTTGACCCACATTCTAAGGAATCTATTGGAAAGTAAAGCATTTATAGAAAAGTCCGGTAGTCTATACTAAAAGAGTTTGTCGACCATTCAGGATGATTCTTGCACGTTTCATCGGTCGGAAGTCTAGAGAAAGTCAATAAATTAGGCATAAGAGAAGCCTTTCTACCCATTAAAAGTAGTAGGCAGTAGCAATTCATCAACCCAAACATTGTTGGCCAAACTAAGGTTTTATTCAATACAAGATAAATGCAAATTAACTAATAATTCGAATGTTATCTTTGCTAACTAATATTGTCATTAATGATCTGAAAACTCAAGCCCATAAAAGGTCATCACAGAAGTTTGATACCTTCACCAAAAACCAAGAAATTGAACAATGTGGGAGACCTCAATAGAGACCAGTCGTAATTGACATTAAACATAGCATGCAGTTTCTGATCATCAACCCTCATGTTGTTGGTCGAGTCGAGATTCCATGATATGCCAAATAGGCATCAATAAATAAAATATTCCAATGTTGACTATGTCGAGGTCGTGGTGTAACCAAGAATTGCATGTGGAATATGATCATTTTTGCAGTGGTCTAACGTCTATGGAATATAATGGTTTTTTGTTACTTTTTTTTTACAGTTTTTTCTTATCGGTTTGGTCTAAAATCATGTCATAAATTTAGAAGAAATATTGAAATTACAAATTTCGGTTATTTATATTGCACAATTTTAATGTTTTAAAGATTTTTCAGGATGTTGAATTTATTTATGCATTCAAAAATACAATTTAAGAAATAGAAAATTATCTATCCTTCTTACAATATAATACTAATGACCATAAATATCAACAAGAATACCATTTATTTGTTCATCACATTTTATTAGAATCTCATTTATAGAAGAGAACTTCCTTCATATAGACAAACTTGTAATAACCTTTGGGGAATATTGCCAAAGATAATCCTTGAGGCCATTTTAAGGTCTTGAAAGATCGTTAGATACAGGAATGGAGCAAACTATAGTGTTCTTTAACACATGTATTTAACCATCTTGGTTTGTCACATTTTCATTAACGGTGGCCTGTTCAATTCTCACAGGAGTCGTAGTAAAAATGCACTTAAACAAGGACCCATATTATTTTAAAATGTCAAATTTCAAAAGAAGCTAGGTTACATATGCCATTGTACATAGTAGACTGAGAACCATATCAAATCTTTGAAGATGACCTGAAATACATTTTCTAGTATGGAATGTCACACGTATGGTAAGTCTTAGTAGTTAAGGACTAATGGAAGTATGTAAATCTCATTGATACAATGTCAAAACCACCTTAGACTTGAAAAGTGGATTGTAGAGGCAAGAGTCGTGATTTTCAAAACCATCTTTCAACCTATGCAATCCATATTGTTATGCCAGGTATTATGATCTGTAACGACCCTAATTAAATAAATGTTTAAAGATCATAAAGTAAAATTAATTAAGGAAAGCAATTATGGTTAACCAAGTAATAATTCAATTATAGATCACATTTAAAGACCTGAG
>JZKD02S1662613.1:0-10498 GCA_000966675.3 Picea glauca
GAAGTGCGTAGTTTTATGGGTTTAGCAGGATACTATCGACGGTTTGTTGAAGGATTTTCAAGGATAGCAAATCCGATCACGGAATTACAGAAGAAAAAAAAGAAGTTTGTTTGGATCAAGAAATGCGCGAAAGCATTTCGGAGGCTTAAAGAGTTGTTGACGACCACGCCGATACTAAAAGTCCCTGACATGGATGCAAACTTCTTGGTATGCACTGACGCATCCAAAGAAGGTTTAGGTGGAGTCTTGATGCAAGACGGACGAGTGATTGCTTACATTTCGAGGAAATTAAGAAGGCATGAGGAAAACTACGTGATGCATGATTTAGAGTTATTAGCCATCGTATATGCCTTAAAGGTATGGTGACACTACCTTGTTGGATGAAAATTTGAATTAAAGAATGATCATTGTGGATTACAACACATTTTTACGCAAAGCGACTTGAACGCGCGACAACGACATTGGTCGGAATTGCTTAGCGAGTACAACTTCGAGATTACTTACATAAAGGGAATAGTGAACCAAGTGGCGGATGCTTTGAGTTGGAGGCCACGCATATTTTCGGTGTTACCTCTTCAGATGAATCTACGTGAGAATATTCTCACTTTACAGCGTGATGATGACTGGTACAAGGAAGTCGAGGATTTTATCGGACAAAACACTATGATGGTACCATGATATGAGGGATTTACTTTTGACAACAATGGGTTATTGAGGTTTAGAGATCCGATTTACATACCGCCAAACAATGAGTTGAGGATGTTGATCCTGAGAGAGGCTCATAGAGCAGTTTACATGGCTCACCCGGGAGTTTCGAAGATGAGGGCAGACCTTAAGCCCTTGTTCTTCTAGAAAGGAATGAAGGCTGACATAGTCAACTTTGTGACTAGATGTCTCGAGTGTCAGCAGGTAAAGGCTGAACATAGACACCTGGTGGGATTACTTCAGCCACATGCCATTCTAGAATCAAAATGGGAAGTTATTTCGATGGATTTTATTGTTGGATTGCCATTAACGGCAAGGAGACATGACTCAATTTTTGTAGTAGTAGACACTCTGACGAAGAGTGCTCACTTTATTCCAGTGCGTACGACGTATCAGGAACCTGACATAGCGAGAGTTTTCATCAGTGATATTGTGAGGCTACATGGCATGCCTAAGAAGATTATATCCGATCGAGGATCAGTGTTTACCAGACGATTTTGGACGAGTTTCCAAGAGGCCTTGGGAACTCAACTTAACTTTAGTACTGCATATCACCCAGAGATGGATGGACAGACTGAATGAACGAACCAAACCTTGGAAGACATGTTGCACATGTACGTGATGGACCAACAAAAGCATTGGGAGGAATTCTTGCCTCTCGTAGAGTTCGCTTATAACAACAGTTACTAGAGCACCATTCAGATGGCGCCTTTTGAGTTTCTTTATGGGTGACTGTGTTGGATGCCCTTGAGTTGGGATCGACTTGAGGATAGGGTCCTAGTGGGACCGGAAGCCGTCCAAGAAATGGAAGAGAATATGCAAGCCATAAGACAAAGGATAAAAGAAGCGCAGGATCGGAAAAAGAGTTATGCCGATGCGCGCCGAGTCGACCGTAGTTACGAGGTCGTCGATTGAGTCTTCTTGCGGGTTAAACCGCATAAGAGTTCGATCAAGTTTGGAAAGGGAGCTAAACTCTCTCCTAGGTTTGTGGGACCTTTTGAGATTATGGAGAGAAAGGGGTCCGTGGCCTACCGACTAGCCTTGCCTGATTCTTTGAGGCATATGCACGATGTTTTTCATGTATCTGTTTTGAGACATTATATTAGTGATCCTACACACATGATTGACATGATTTCCTTACAGGTATCGGACGAGGGAGCGCTCACAGCTAAGCCAGTCCACATTTTAGATCATCGCGTTCGACAGTTATGACATCGAACGGTAGATACGGTCAAGGTCCAGTGGGACAGTTATAGTCCGCACTCGGTGACCTGGGAGGATGCATATGATATGCACCAATAGTTTCCATTGTTTTTTGATAGATAGACTTATGATACTGTGGTATTTATGATATTCTGGTACATTTATTTCGGCATTTATACTGAGAAACTTCGGGACGAAGTTTAGACCAAGAGGGGGTGTATGTAACATCCCTCTCTGGCGCACTTACAAAACTTATTCTTTGAGGACANGTCGAGGATTTTATCGGACAAAACACTATGATGGTACCAAGATATGAGGGATTTACTTTTGACAACGATGGGTTATTGAGGTTTAGAGATCGGATTTACGTACCGCCAAACAATGAGTTGAGGATTTTGATCCTGAGCGAGGCTCATAGAGCAGTTTACATGGCTCACCCGGGAGTTACGAAGATGAGGGAAGACCTTAAGCCCTTGTTCTTCTAGAAAGGAATGAAGGCCGACACAATCAACTTTGTGACTAGATGTCTCGAGTGTTAGCAGGTAAAGGCTGAACATAGACACCCGGTGGGATTACTTCAGCCACATGCCATTCCGGAATCGAAATGGGAAGTTATTTCGATGGATTTTATTGTTGGATTGCCACTGACGGCAAGGAGACATGACTCAATTTTTGTAGTATTAGACACTCTGATGAAGAGTGCTCACTTTATTCCGGTGCGTACGATGTATCAGGCACCTGACATAGCGAGAGTTTTTATCAGTGAGATTGTGAGGCTGCATGGCATGCCTAAGAAGATTATATCCGATCGAGGATCAGTGTTTACCAGACAATTTTGGACGAGTTTCCAAGAGGCCTTGGGAACTCAACTTAACTTTAGTACTACATATCACCTAGAGATGGATGGACAGACCAAATGAATGAACCAAACCTTGGAAGACATGTTGCACATGTACGTGATGGACCAACAAAAGAATTGGGAGGAATTCTTGCCTCTCGTAGAGTTCGCTTATAACAACAGTTACCAGAGCACCATTAATATGGTGCCTTTTGAGTTTCTTTATGGGTGACTGTGTCGGATGCCCTTGAGTTGGGATAGACTTGAGGATAGGGTCCTAGTGGGACTGGAAGCCGTCCAAGAAATGGAAGAGAATATGCAAGCCATAAGACAAAGGATAAAAGAAGCGCAGGATCGGCAGAAGAGTTATGCCGATGCGTGCCGAGTCGACCGTAGTTACGAGGTCGGCGATTGAGTCTTCTTGCGGGTTAAACCACATAAGAGTTCGATCAAGTTTGGAAAGGGAGCTAAAATCTCTCCTAGGTTTGTGGGACCTTTCGAGATTGTGGAGAGAAAGGGGCCCATGGCCTACCGACTAGCCTTGCCTGATTCTTTGAGGCATATGCACGATGTTTTTCATGTATCTGTTTTGAGACATTATATTAGTGATCCTACACACATGATTGACATGATTTCCTTACAGGTATCGGACGAGGGAGCGCTCACAGCTAAGCCGGTCCACATTTTAGATCATCGCATTCAACAGTTATGACGTCGAACGGTAGATACGGTCAAGGTCCAGTGGGACAGTTATAGTCCGCACTCGGTGACTTGGGAGGACGCATATGATATGCGCCAATAGTTTCCATTGTTGTTTGATAGATAGACTTATGATACTGTGGTATTTATGATATTCTGGTACATTTATTTTGGCATTTATACTGAGAAACTTTGGGACAAAGTTTAGACCAAGAGGGGGTGTATGTAACATCCCTCTCTGGCGCACTTACAAAACTTATTCTTTGAGGACACTTGCTCGCAAGTGATCTAGACTTTAATGATATTAATAAATTTATGCTTGATTATGATGCGTTCTGATAGACGACATGATGTTTTACTACTTGATGTAGACAGGTGCTACTAACTCAGTTTCATTGAGTGTGCAGGGTTTCGGACCTTGAGGATGCAGAGGCATCGGTGGAACTCCCTTGGACTCCAGATTGAGTCAGGGAGTGGGTTATTTGGGTTGTTTCATTTGCGGTGATATTGCTTTGTTTTGACGATATGCTATTGATTTTATGATATGTTGTTGACATGATCTGACATGATGGTTGATGATGCAGGCTGATGATAGCTTGCCGACCAAGACTCACATATGGAGTAAAGGGGCCACACATGATTTCCAGAGAGGTTGAGGGAGAGGTGTGGACAACAGCCCTGCCATAGCCTACTAGCACTCCCATCGTGGCTCAAACTATAGGTTAATGATTACCTAGTTCGAGAGGATCCACGATGCCATGAGGGCAGACTATGACAGTCGCTCACGATGATTCTAAGGGGCGCGCAATAAGGTGGGGCACTTATTCCTTAGAGCCCTTAGTCTCCCACAAGTTCACCTGGAGGAGTGTTGACTCTAGGGGTTATAGATGTCTACCAATCCATCAAGTCAGCGAGTGGCACCCTTGGAGCATGTGGTGCATCCTGAAGGGCACGTCTTGCAAAGAAATACAAGACAACGAGTGGCACCCTTGGAGAACATGGTGCATCCTGAAGAGCACATTGCGTAAAGAAATACAAGACAACGAGTGGCACCCTTGGAGCACGTGGTGCATCCTGAAGGGCACATCGTCCAACAAAAGAAAACGAGGTGAGTGGCACCCTTGGAGCACGTAGTGCGTCCTGAAGGGCACGTCGCATTGATGATGATGATGAGACTACCTAGATGACCCTAAGACCTTAACGTCTGATAAAATTATTAAAACGACTCCCCTAATGAATTGTCGCCTAGTTCAATCTGAACCTAAATTTAAAACACCTCTAAGATAAAATTTTCACTAGCCTTAAGAGAAGACCCTCAAAAAAATAAACTTAAGGACGTAAACTAAAACCCTCCTAAGTGTTAGTTAAGTCTTCTTAAAATTTAAGGGGGTAAGGTAATGAGGGAGTTAAATTAATTGAAACCCAAGGTTTTTAATTTTAAGGAAGAAATAAAATTATTAAAGCGTGGGAGTATAAAAATTTAGGGTTTTAAAAAATACTTGAAAGGACTATTAAGCGCATTTATCATTTTGGGTTTAACAAAAAAAAAAATAATAAAAAGAGAGAAATAAAAAAAAATAGAAATAAGGAAAATTGGAATAAAGGAAACTTAATAATGGAAAGTAGGAGACATAGGGTAAAAAGCAAAAAGGAATCAGCATTTAAGGAGTTACTAAAATTCAGAAGCTTCATTTTAGGAAAGTTATTAAAAGCATGAGAGGGGATCTAGGAACCCTAGGAGAAATTTTAGGAGCGACTTTAGGGGGAGTGAGGGAATTGAGTCTTTTAATTATTAAAAAGAAATTAATTTGTGGAGAACCATAGGGATGAGTGACACTTGGACGGCAAAGAATGTTTAGAGGTTTGTCATTAAAAATTAATTTAGTAATGATTTAGGAAAGTAGGTGGGTATCAAATTTCTATAAAAGAAGGGGAAAAGAAGGAAGAGGGAGGAACGGTTAGCGTAACGTTACACTACCGAATTGTGGCTTGATGGATTGCTTGTGAGGAGTTGGGTTATCTCAGTTGTGTTGGAGTGGTAGCTCAGCCGTGGAGGCGAGTTGAGAAGCTAGTCTTATCTCTGGTTGTTGTGTGGCCCCTTTGCGGCTCGGGGGGCTAAGGGGAAAGCATAGTACCCCTAGCGATTGGCTGGGAGGTACCGGTGAGATTTCTACGGTCGGCAAACAGTAGCGGCACGGAGCGAGGGAAGCGGCTTGGAGCGCGTGGACGACGTTAAGGCGATGGTATGATTTTTAAAACTGGTAGAATATAATGCACGATGATTTATGATGTAGATCTGTTTGGTACAGGAAAAGTAAGCTAGAGCTAAAATTTGGTTATAACATTGTGGTATCTTCCGTGTCCTTCAATGATTGAATCTTAAACTTTATCCCATGCCTGCTAAAATCCCCATCTCATCTCTGGCTGATGGTCTTTAACTCGTCAATGGATGCTTGTATCTCTGCGCTTTCCATTGATTTTGGACTCTATTTCGGCGAATTATTGTTGAACCTCGCCACTTGCTGGATATCCTCCTCCGATATTTTCTCTGGGAATTTTGGATTTCGAATGGAATCAGTGGACTGTTGATTTCATTTGCTTGTTTATGGGTTTTTGTTATTACATGGCTAAAGTTATCACAGCGGACTGCAACTTGACGCAGTGGTGTTTTTGTTTGGGATAGTGGGCATTTTTGTTTTACACAACGAGCGTTCTCATTTATCTAATGTGTGTTTTCATTGTTTATGGGTTTTTGTTATTACATGGCTAAAGTTATCACAATGGACTGCAACTTGACACAGTGGCGTTTTTGTTTGGGATAGTGGACATTTTTGTTTTACACAACGAGCATTCTCATTTATCTAATGGGCGTTTGCATTTTTTATGGGTTTTTGTTATTACATGGCTAAAGTTATCACAACGGACTGCAACTTGACGCAATGGCATTTTGTTTGGGATAGTGGGCGTTTTTGTTTTACACAGCGAGCATTCTCATTTATCTATTGGGCATGTTTGCTCTGTTGCTGGGCGTTTTTGTAGCCATTGTATATTGGACATTTTGGCATCTGTATATTGAGCGTTTTGCAATTGTATTTGGGCATATTTATCACCCACAGTGAGCAAATCCTTCATTGGTGGCTGATCTTATATATTGGGCGTGTTTGCATTAATTATTGGGTGTTTTATTGCCCCTGTGCATGGAGCGATTTTGCGCTTTTACTCTGTGTTTTAATGTTTGTTGTTGTTGTCAAAAGGGTCTGCATTTTTGATCTGTGGTTACTGTGTAAATGTCTGCATCTTACTAGATTTAATGGGGCATTTCTATCTGCGTTTTATATATATCTAAAAACACGTTGGTCTGCATTTGATATAACTAAAAATGATCTTCCATATATCTACGTTTTAATGTATCTGCATTTTAATAGGTCTGCGTTTTAATATATATCTAAAAATGCGTTTGACCTGTGTTTTAGTAAATCTACATTTTAATATATCCAATAATGTATAATGTGAAAGTTTTAGTGTCTTCATAACTTATGGCTGTAACGCTTGATCGCAATGTTAATGGTAGGGTTCCGTAATTAAACTAGTAATGGGAACGCCAAGATTATTGATAAACCTTTATGGATGACACTTTAGGTGAATGGAAAGCTACTGTAATGTTTTATGTATTAAACTGAATTGGTAGCGTGCTGGAAATTAGAACAACATAAGGGCAGTATTATTGCTGTAATTTAGTAAATGTTGGTGTCTCCATTACTATATAATTGTGGGGTGAAATTATATGAAGTCAGTTTAATATGGCTATTTTAAACATTGGCATTTTTAATTTGTTAATTTGGGTCCTATCTAAATTTTGTTATTTTTAATTACTTTCGATTTAAATAGTGTTGGGATACATATTGTCTTTTTAATCATGAAGTCATATGGATAGTTTAAAACTGATGTTATTTATAGACCTGATGTTGTTATATATATGACAATATGCTTTTCTTTAAAATTGTCATGGAGAATACATCGCTATTTAATTATTGTCTTTTAAATGGATTCCTTCAATTATGACTTTTAAATTATGGTCATTGGTATACATGATCAACATATAACCGGGATGCCACATTGTTGCTTTTAATTGACTTTAAGTATAATATGATGTCACTTATAAATAGGATGTTATTTGAAGTGTGAAGTTATCTTCTTAATTTCAATACGAGGTTACCTGGAATTATGTAATTGATGTTAAGTATATATATTGACCTTTTTAAATTATGGTGTAAATTGTATTTTCAATTGACGATTTCTATAATCAGGATGTTATTTCCATATAGTGACCTCTTTACTTAATTACTATCTTTAATTATTGTGATTTGAGACATTGATAGTTGTCATGTTCAATAATTCCCTTTTTTTAACTTCTATCATTTAACTTTTATTTAATTAGATTGCCATTTTAATTTATGATGTATGTTGTTATATTCAATTGATATTACCTAATAATATGATGTCATTTTCCGTGCATTATTATTGTACCTTAGTGAAATATTTTATCTCGTAAGGTCATTATGAATTTAGTGGTTGTAGCATATAAGAGGTACGATAATTGTAAAATCATGGTCCAGATTGTGACCTAAATGACAGATGGTTAATGTTTCAAGATAGAGTGATTGTAATTTTTAATTATGGTTAATAACTTATGTGCTGCAATAACCTGGATTTACGTACCATAAATTACTTCGAGTTGGTATTTTAGGGTGGATGTTTCGTTTAGATAATATTGAACCTGGCTGTTCGTTGTCAGAGTCCTTGTCACGCGCCTTCCATAAGGGGCATAATCATTCTTCTTATTTATGTCGTACTAGATTGCACTCAGTCAGCCATGTAGTCTACTTATGTCGGGCAGGGTGGAAACCCCTCCTTGTAGCCTTAGCCTATGTCTGTGTGGGTGATGTTTCTGTGTAAAGAATCCAGTGCCGTATCAAGAGGCTCAGGCCCTTTAAAGGCATGGTTTCCACTCTTGCGACACACCTGACAGAGATTACTAGTTTCTGCCTGAGCAGTCGGCCAGGAGCCTGTCTAATCTTCTTTCGAGATGACATAAGACTAAAAGCCCTACTTTTCTGTGTAGAAATAGTAAACTCTACTGATGGATTCTCCCTCTGTGACTGTACTGTACTTAACACCTAGTGTCGTTTTCTGTTTACAGCTGCTTGTTGTATGCCTTAAGTCTAGGGGCGTCTATTTCTTGTTGTCACTGTGATATGTTGGGATTGTCTTGTTGTGTTCGTCTTGTTGCGTCTTGTGCTAGGTCGGGTTACTAGTTTCTGCCTGAGCAGTCGGCTAGGAGCCTGTCTAATCTTCTTTCGAGAAGACATAAGACTAAAAACCCTGCTTTCCTGTGCAGAAATAGTAACCCTAACACTGGACTCTTCCCTCTGTGTTCTTATTGTGCACCCCAGAATGTCTTACTGTTTGTGTTGTGCGCCTTGTGCCAATGGTCATATATTGTTGCAGTTTCTTGTTGTGTGCCTTCAATATTCTTGTGCTGAACATCGTGGTTGCATCTTGTTGGTTGTCGAGTGGCATTGTACAGTTAAGTGTGTTGATATTTCTACACGCACGCACACACCTTAAAAAAAAATAAAAAATTGCACCTGTTTTCAGAGTTGTTGTCGTAATGAGGAGGTTCATTACAGTTCTTGACTTGGGTAGTCTAGGAAACACTAATAATGTTTGTGTAGTGTCAATTATTTACAACATATAAATGGTCATACAAATAATAAATGTGACAAAGGACTGCAAAGTTTATATTTTGATACCTCTGCAGATTACAAAGGCTGGATGCGGATAAATAAACTGACAACACTCAGCAAGATCAAAAGACAAAAGGATCTTAGCTGGAATACAAATAAACAAGTAAAGATAATACCTGAAATATGTGAACACTAAAGGATCAATGGATGCGATGGAACTATGACAGCTCGTGTGATAACCGCTAGAAGTATGGAATGTTCTCCTTGGGAGATATACCTCTTGGAATGGCCTGGAAACTATCCCGAATGATGCACCCTGCTCTATCCCTCGGTACTGGTAACTGTCGTATCCCTCTGCTAGTGGGTTTGGACCCCGGATGGATCCCCCTGGGGGAATGCAGCCCTCTTTCTCTGGAAAAATGTGTCCTAGTGATTCCACCGTCGGAATCAGACGATATGTGTCTCAAAATCACCTCCTTAGTCTACTGGGAAATGGGTCGAAAGGGTTTCCCTGAATATGGTCTAATGCTTGCTCGGGAACCCTGAATATATCCACCAAAAGTGTTGCACTCCCAAGTCTGGAAAATGCGCCACAGATGATTCCTCCATTGAAATCTGGCGAGGAACTAGGAAAAAGATGTGCCTTGCCTTCCTCTGAAATGGGTCGGAGGGAAATCTTAGAATTCTCCCTGGATGGGACAAGTCGATCTCTAAACCTCCTCAGGAGCTATGCCCTCACTCTAGATGAATGCACCCTTGATGTTGAACAGTGTGTAAATGCTGCTGAAGAATGATGGAATAATCATGTGATCTTCCCAGTGACTAGGGTGTGTCTCTCAACACTGAAATCAACCAACTAGTGTCTTCCTCCTGGAATCCACTGAATTATCTCTCTTGATATGCGCCTCTCTCCTCAATGACAAGTCATAATCTGCATAATGATGAATTAGGTCGCTAACTCTTCTCTTATAGCTTCCCCAAACGCTAATTCAATGTTGAAACCCTAATTTGCTGTTGAACTTTTCCATCCAAGTGAATTTTACTTTATTTTATAATTCCTTGATTAAATCACTTAATTAATTAATTAATCATTTTACCTTTAAAAAGTGATTTATCCATCCTTATGGCTTCTCCGACCACTGAAAGTCAATTATCATCATCTTATCCTGTAGTTCTCTTCTTATCGATTCCGATGAGCTATTACACTAATAGGTTTCTCCAAGTAATATGCCCATTATGACCTTCTTAGTGAAATTAATTAAGATATGACCCATAATAACTCAAAATTATGGAAATCGTCGGAATG
>JZKD02S1662613.1:27114-39884 GCA_000966675.3 Picea glauca
TGTTGTATTAGGAGAAACATTGTCATAGATTGACCTTCAATTTTATTGAAATAAGATTTTAAATGTATAAGTATATCTATACATTGTAATCTAAAGTATCATTGTAATCTAAAATATATTTTTATATTTTTTTAATATATATTATTTCCGCTCCCAACTTCATGTTTCCTTTAAATTTGAGGGAAACTTCTACTTGTTCCGGACACTGTTATGTTCCCAAGGTGTGTGTGTGTGTGTGTGTATACAGAGAGAGAGAGAGAGAGATAGAGAGAGAGAGAGAGAGAGACTTGGATGAAATATTGTTGATATCACTTACATTTGAATTATCTCCAAAAAAGAGAGGATAAGTTAAAGGGCTAGTGGTTTTTCTACTTTGGGATATTTCATGTTTTCTTATCATTTATGAATTTTGGCTTTGGGATATTGGAATTTGTCTTTTCACTTGGAATTTTGGCTTTGTGATATTATAATTTTTCCATACTTGTGGAATTTTGGCTCTAGGATCATCACATATGGTATTTTGGCTCTATGATATTGGATTTTGCCTCATCACTTATGGAATTAGGCTTCTCACTTTTGTAATTTTGGCATTGGAATTCAAGGTTCTAATTGTTTTAACAAATTAGATGCTAAAGGAAATGCAAAGGAAATGATGATCACAACTGACCGAAAATGCGCACCCTCGGGTACGCTGCTCGCACAGGACGTTCTCTTCCTCTTCTCGGCCCGAAGAACTAAAATGTCCTTCTACCTCCTTTTCGGGAGATATCTACCCACAGACTTCTTCATGCGACTTCCCTCCTTCTAATTATCGGGAAATCGAAACTCGCGGCTTCGCGAGTTCAAAGTTGAATTCTGGGCTCTCGAATCCTCGAGACCCAAGATGTCAGTCAATCACTGACTTTCCTTGCTTCGCTATCAGGACTTCGGCAGCATTGCGACTTCGCTCCTCACAATGCCAAACATTCAACCTTCCAACTCCCGATACCCGAGGCGCCGAAATGCCGAAACTCGTGACTTCGCGATCTCACGGCCTCACCACTCGTAAAGTCAAACAATTCTTGCGTCGACTCCCGAGGCCCGAGATGTCGATGCTCGCGATCTCGCCTCCTCGCGACTTCTCTTCTCATGGGGTCAATTTCTCGACTCTCCGACTCCCGAGCCCCGAGATGTCGAGATTTCTCTTCCGCTACCTCGCTACCTCGCTACCTCGCTTCTCCAAATGTTGGGCATTCACCTCGTGAACCCCAAACTCACGATATCTCAGATCCTTGCCACTTGTCTACCCCTCGCTCTCGTGGTCCAACGCGCAAATCGATGGCTGTCGTGATTTTGCATCTCGCGACCTCGAGACTTTTGGTGCAATTCCCTGCTGCTCCAATCCCCGAACCTCCAACTTCACGATATGTCGATGCCACGTGTCGTCGGCTCCCTATGCGGAGTGACCTTCCGACACCTTTCCTCCACTCACCGCGCTGCTAGGGCCCACACTGCTTACGTAGCTGTCGGGACCTCGCCTCTCGCGACCTCGCGACTCCTGTTAAAATAATTTGGAGTCTCGACTCCCGAGCTCCCGATTCCTAATATCACATGCCACGTCACCAAATCCTGTGGCCTGCGTTGCTTACGTGGTCGTCGGAATGTCGCGTCTTGCGACTTCGCGACTTCCGCTACCAAACCTTCGATTCTTCTCTTATGAAACCCCGATAAGAGACCTCGCGATGCATCCAATGGTTCTGACCGGCTTAGATCAACGGCTACACTCTTCCTGACATTTTAATTTCTTCCGCGCCTGCGCTGTAATCTCCTTGCGCCTTCGCAAGGTCCAACAGTTCACGATGACTTGTGAAATCTCCTCGGAGAATTTCGTCCATCCATTTCTTCCTTATGAAAATCTGTGAAATGAACAAGTGCTTCCTCAACAAAGACTTGTTCACCTGCACGCAACCTTTCAGCACTTGCTCGAATGCTTCAAGGCCAACCTCTCCGGGAAATTCTTCGATGGATTCGAAAACCTACTCCTCCGAAGTTTTTCTCACAACTTTCAAGTCCCCTTAGGGAACTTTTGCACGCACTCTTTGCGGAAAATTTTCAACAATGTCCAAGTGTTGAAGCTTTCGACCCTGCGCACTCCTACAACAGAAATATTTCAATCCCCTTTGCTTATAATCGCAACTCCGAGTCTTCTTCTAGCCTGTGCACGCCTTGCACGGATCCGGTGCCAAATATGCCCTTTTGGGAACTTAGAACAAAAGCTCTCTCTTCTTGAACCCTTCTGTCAACGCACTCCTTATGGACGATTCGACTGCCCTCCTTGCAGGAATTGTTTGGTTCAAGATAGAGAAACAATTGAAACTAATTCGTTGTTCTCACACATTTCAATTCAACCATGAAATCGCATACGTCACATATAAAGATAAGCGTATGACAGTAAACAAACATTCAAGAGCATAACTATTCTAATACACAGAGAACAACACAATCCATGGACTTGAATCAAACTTTCTTCTATTAATTCAAATGTCTGTACATGGGTGTTCTTCATACAATTATCTGTCTGCTCTTCTTCCTGAATGAATGATCATAATACAAAGATACAATGAGGATGTCTATATCCGTTTTCCCTCCTGCATTATAAAACTGTCTAATCTAGAATTAAATTCCTAACTACCTACATTAACTAGATTAATTTCCTCCTATCTACTAAGGACTAGAGCATATCGCTCAAGGTCCAATACAATATACAAAAGGCACTCCTTCATAAATGATTCAGTGAAGATTTGCACTACAGTTTCCAAGGCATTTCAAAATTTATGTTGGCTTGTCCAGCGGGTTTCCTGCTTCTGTGCTTTTCCTGCTTCAAAATTTATGAGTTGGTGATGCTCCTGCATCATACTCCTTGGCTTGAAAAATTTCATGAGCTTCTATCCATGAGCTTCTGCACGGTCTGGCCATGCTTCTGTATCATTGCTTCTCTCTCCCAGCTGGCATCTTCTACTGGGTGATTCTTCCACTTGACCAAATACTCGAGGTATTCCTTTCTTTGGGTCTTCTTAGCCACTCTCTTGTCCAGTATGCATTCCATCTGTGGCTTCTCTGCTACTAGCAATTGCTTCATCCACTGGATCACTGGTTCCTTAGTTCACGTTTCTGCTTCTCCATCCCTGTATGGGTATAAATCTGAAACATTAAATATCGTAATTATCCCGATGTCAACAGGCAACTTGATTTCATAAGCATTCTCTCTTAATTTTCTCAAGACCCTGCATGGTCCGATTTTCTTCATTTTCAATTTGTTGTATGTTCCCCTCGGGAACCTTTCCTTCCTTAAATGTGCCAGAATTAGATCGCCAACCTCGAACTGAATTTGTCTCCGATGTTAATCCGCTTTGCGCTTATATTCCTGGCTTGATTCCTGTAGTCGTTGCTTCACCCTTCTGTGAATTTCTCTCATCGCCTCAGTGAATTCTTCTGCACTAGCACTGCTAGTAGCAGTTTGTTCTGAATCTCGTAGTTCGGAAACTCCTCTGGGATGCATCCCATACACAACCTCAAATGTACTTTTGCTTGTACTCTGATTTACTAAATCATTGTATGCAAACTCTGCCTATGGCAATATGTTGTCCCAACTGTTGTGGTGTTCTGTCACCAAGCTTCTCAGCTAGTATCCCAGAATCTTGTTCACCACTTCCGTTTGTCCATCCATCTGAGGATGATATGTAGAACTAAACGCCAATTTAGTTCCTAGCTTCTTCCATAAGGTCCTCCAAAAATTCCCTATGAATTTTGTGTCCCTGTCCGAAACTATGTTTTTCGACAATCCATGAAGTCTAACAATCTCCTTGAAAAACAAGTTTGCGATGTGAGTCGCATCACTGGTCTTCTGGCATGGTATGAAGTGTGCCATTTTTGAAAACCTGTCCACCACCACAAAGATGGAATCAACACCTCGGTGTGTCCTTGGAAAACCCAATACAAAATCCATGTTGATCGCCTCCCATGGCCTCTTTGGTATGGGAAATGGATGATAAAAACCTGCATTCTTCTTTCTTCCTTTCGAATGCTGGCATAACCTGCATCTGTCAACAAATTTATTGACTTCTGACCACATCCCCAGCCAAAAATAAGACTCCCTCAGCTTCATGAATGTTTTATCATGACCGAAATGTCCGGCCAACCCACCACTGTGCTTCTCCTTTAACAAGTTCTCCCTCATGGAGCATTTCAGAATACACAGTTGATTGCCTCTGAATAGAAATCCCTCCTAGATCATATAATCTATCCACAGACTTCGATCCCTGAGAACTGGGTTCTCAGCTGCTTCATACACTTCTGCAAAATTTGCATCTCCTGCGTACATGTCTCTGAGATTATCAAAACCCAATGTTTTGACTTTGAACTGCTGCAACAACAAACATTTCCTGCTCAAAGCATCAGCCACTTTGTTAGCAGTACCTGAAATGTGTTTAATTACAAATGTAAAATTTTGCATATACTCAACCCATTTTGCATGTTTCTGATTCAACTTCTCCTATTGAGTCACAAACTGCAATGCATGATTATCACTGTACAATACAAATTCTTTTGGGATTAAGTAATGCCTCCACTTCTACAATGCATGTATAATAGCATACAATTATTTATCATACGTGGAGTATTTCAGTTTCACCTCATCCATCTTCTCACTGAAATATGCAACTGGCCTATCTTCTTGACTTAGTACTGCCCCGATTGCAAATCCGCTTGCAACGCATTTCACCTGAAAAGTTTTCTGGAAATACGACAACACTAAAACTGGTTGCTTTGTGATTTTATGCTTCAACAAATTGAAGCTCTTCTTAGCCTAAGCTATATAATGAAAAGTTTTATGTCGCTTCTTCATTGTATCCATCATTGTTGCGCTAATTCCATTGAAATTCCTGATGAATTTCCGGTAGAAACTAGCCAAACCATGAAAACTTCTCACCTTGAAAATATTTCTCGGTGATGGCCAATTCTTGATCACTTCTACCTTATCTGGATCCATCCTCAACTCATTCGCTGAAATAACAAAACCCAAGTAAATGAGATCTGTCTTCATAAATGAGGACTTCTTCATATTTATCAACAGCTTCTCCTGTTGTAGCTTCTTCATCACAATGAACAAATGCTTCAGATGTTCTGCTTTTGTTTTGCTGAATATCATTATGTCATCCAGATAAAAAATGACAAACTTATCGATGAATTCTTTCAGCACTTAATTCATTAACCTCATGAAAGTACTCAGCGCATTTTTCAAGCCAAACGGTATGACTAGCCATTCATACAACCCTTTGTTGGTTTTGAAGGCTATCTTCCACTCATCACCTTCTCTCATGCGAATCTGGTGATACCCACTTTTCAAATCAACCTTTGAAAAATACTTTTCCCCACTCAGGCAATCCATCAGATCATCCATCCTCAACAATGGGAACCTGTATCTAATGGTTATTTTATTGATTGCTCTGGAATCGGTGCACATCCTCCAACCTCCATCTTTTTTCGGACTGAGTACTGTTGGAATAGCACATGGACTCAAGCTTTCCCTAACCAATCCTTTGTCCATCAATGTCTGGACCTGCCTCTTGACCTCTTCATTTTCTTGCGGCATCAACCTGTACGTGGATTTATTCGGCAAACTAGATCCTGGTATGAGGTCTATGTGATGGCTCACACTCCTCATCGGTGGCAACGAATGAGGTAATCCGTCCACTATGATGTCAGTGAACTCTTCCAGCAGTTCCTGAACTTCATCCGACAAATCATCCACTCTTGTGCTAGTCAGAACAATCCTTGGCTTTCTGACAACGAAGAATTATGGATCTTCACTCTTCTCAACCTCTGTAAGAAGTTCCTTCCCACTCATGAGAAGTATTGTGTTGTTTACTTTCGGCTTCACTTCCTTATCTTTTATTGGAATCAACCTGTATGTCCTCCCATTCCTCTTCAGGGTGTATGTGTTCATCCTTCCATCATGAACCACATTTATGTCGTATTTCCATGGTCTACCCAACAATAAATGACATACGTCCATGGGAATAACATCACACAGAATTTTATCATTATATTATCCTATCTTGAATTCAACCAAGCATTGTTTGGTGACACTCACTTGATTTCCCTTTTGTAGCCATGAGACTTTGTATGGACTCGGGTGATCAGTTGTCTCCATCCCCAGTTTTTCCACCATCTCGATTGAAACGAGATTATCTATGTTGCCATTGTCAACTATGACCTTGCACACCCTGTCTTTGGTCTTGCAAGAAGTTCTAAACAGTCTGGTCCTTTGGACTGATCTTTTCACCTCCTTCTTGGGTGTCAAAAGGACTTTATGCATCGCAAGCGACCTTTCTCCTTCTGTTTCTTCAGCCTCAACATCTCGCCTCTGTGCTTCTGCGATGTGAGCTCCTCCAATGTCCTTCTTTTTCTCTGGACACTCGAATGACTTGTGCCCATTTTTCCCACACATAAAACATGTGATTACTCCTCCTCTNCATATAAAGATAAGCGTATGACAGTAAACAAACATTCAAGAGCATAACTATTCTAATACACAGAGAACAACACAATCCATGGACTTGAATCAAACTTTCTTCTATTAATTCAAATGTCTGTACATGGGTGTTCTTCATACAATTATCTGTCTGCTCTTCTTCCTGAATGAATGATCATAATACAAAGATACAATGAGGATGTCTATATCCGTTTTCCCTCCTGCATTATAAAACTGTCTAATCTAGAATTAAATTCCTAACTACCTACATTAACTAGATTAATTTCCTCCTATCTACTAAGGACTAGAGCATATCGCTCAAGGTCCAATACAATATACAAAAGGCACTCCTTCATAAATGATTCAGTGAAGATTTGCACTACAGTTTCCAAGGCATTTCAAAATTTATGTTGGCTTGTCCAGCGGGTTTCCTGCTTCTGTGCTTTTCCTGCTTCAAAATTTATGAGTTGGTGATGCTCCTGCATCATACTCCTTGGCTTGAAAAATTTCATGAGCTTCTATCCATGAGCTTCTGCACGGTCTGGCCATGCTTCTGTATCATTGCTTCTCTCTCCCAGCTGGCATCTTCTACTGGGTGATTCTTCCACTTGACCAAATACTCGAGGTATTCCTTTCTTTGGGTCTTCTTAGCCACTCTCTTGTCCAGTATGCATTCCATCTGTGGCTTCTCTGCTACTAGCAATTGCTTCATCCACTGGATCACTGGTTCCTTAGTTCACGTTTCTGCTTCTCCATCCCTGTATGGGTATAAATCTGAAACATTAAATATCGTAATTATCCCGATGTCAACAGGCAACTTGATTTCATAAGCATTCTCTCTTAATTTTCTCAAGACCCTGCATGGTCCGATTTTCTTCATTTTCAATTTGTTGTATGTTCCCCTCGGGAACCTTTCCTTCCTTAAATGTGCCAGAATTAGATCGCCAACCTCGAACTGAATTTGTCTCCGATGTTAATCCGCTTTGCGCTTATATTCCTGGCTTGATTCCTGTAGTCGTTGCTTCACCCTTCTGTGAATTTCTCTCATCGCCTCAGTGAATTCTTCTGCACTAGCACTGCTAGTAGCAGTTTGTTCTGAATCTCGTAGTTCGGAAACTCCTCTGGGATGCATCCCATACACAACCTCAAATGTACTTTTGCTTGTACTCTGATTTACTAAATCATTGTATGCAAACTCTGCCTATGGCAATATGTTGTCCCAACTGTTGTGGTGTTCTGTCACCAAGCTTCTCAGCTAGTATCCCAGAATCTTGTTCACCACTTCCGTTTGTCCATCCATCTGAGGATGATATGTAGAACTAAACGCCAATTTAGTTCCTAGCTTCTTCCATAAGGTCCTCCAAAAATTCCCTATGAATTTTGTGTCCCTGTCCGAAACTATGTTTTTCGACAATCCATGAAGTCTAACAATCTCCTTGAAAAACAAGTTTGCGATGTGAGTCGCATCACTGGTCTTCTGGCATGGTATGAAGTGTGCCATTTTTGAAAACCTGTCCACCACCACAAAGATGGAATCAACACCTCGGTGTGTCCTTGGAAAACCCAATACAAAATCCATGTTGATCGCCTCCCATGGCCTCTTTGGTATGGGAAATGGATGATAAAAACCTGCATTCTTCTTTCTTCCTTTCGAATGCTGGCATAACCTGCATCTGTCAACAAATTTATTGACTTCTGACCACATCCCCAGCCAAAAATAAGACTCCCTCAGCTTCATGAATGTTTTATCATGACCGAAATGTCCGGCCAACCCACCACTGTGCTTCTCCTTTAACAAGTTCTCCCTCATGGAGCATTTCAGAATACACAGTTGATTGCCTCTGAATAGAAATCCCTCCTAGATCATATAATCTATCCACAGACTTCGATCCCTGAGAACTGGGTTCTCAGCTGCTTCATACACTTCTGCAAAATTTGCATCTCCTGCGTACATGTCTCTGAGATTATCAAAACCCAATGTTTTGACTTTGAACTGCTGCAACAACAAACATTTCCTGCTCAAAGCATCAGCCACTTTGTTAGCAGTACCTGAAATGTGTTTAATTACAAATGTAAAATTTTGCATATACTCAACCCATTTTGCATGTTTCTGATTCAACTTCTCCTGTTGAGTCACAAACTGCAATGCATGATTATCACTGTACAATACAAATTCTTTTGGGATTAAGTAATGCCTCCACTTCTACAATGTCTGTATAATAGCATAAAATTCTTTATCATACGTGGAGTATTTCAGTTTCACCTCATCCATCTTCTCACTGAAATATGCAACTGGTCTGTCTTCTTGACTTAGTACTGCCCCGATTGCAAATCCGCTTGCATCGCATTTCACCTGAAAAGTTTTCTGGAAATACGACAACACTAAAACTGGTTTCTTTGTGATTTTATGATTCAACAAATTGAAGCTCTTCTTAGCCTCAGTTGTCTAATGAAAAGTTTTATGTCACTTCTTCATTGTATCCATCATTGTTACGCTAATTCCATTGAAATTCCTAATGAATTTCCTGTAGAAACTAGACAAACCATGAAAACTTCTCACCTTGAAAATATTTCTCAGTGATGGCCAATTCTTGATCACTTCTACCTTATCTGGATCCATCCTCAACTCATTCGCTGAAATAACAAAACCCAAGTAAATGAGCTCTATCTTCATAAATGAGGACTTCTTCATATTTATCAACAGCTTCTCCTGTTGTAGCTTCTTCATCACAATGAACAAATTCTTCAGATGTTCTGCTTTTGTTTTGCTGAATATCATTATGTCATCCAGATAAAAAATGACAAACTTATCGATGAATTCTTTCAGCACTTCATTCATTAACCTCATGAAAGCACTCAGCGCATTTGTCAAGCCAAATGGCATGACTAGCCATTCATACAACCCTTTGTTGGTTTTGAAGGCTGTCTTCCACTCATCACCTTCTCTCATGCGAATCTGGTGATACCCACTTTTCAAATCAACCTTTGAAAAATACTTTTCCCCACTCAGGAAATCCATCAGATCATCCATCCTCGACAATGGGAACCTGTATCTAATGGTTATTTTATTGATTGCTCTGGAATCGATGCACATCCTCCAACCTCCATCTTTCTTCAGACTGAGTACTGTTGGAATAGCACATGGACTCAAGCTTTCCCTAACCAATCCTTTGTCCATCAACGCCTGGACCTGCCTCTTGACCTCTTCATTTTATTGCGGCATCAACCTGTACGTGGATTTATTCGGCAAACTAGATCCTGGTATGAGGTCTATGTGATGGCTCACACTCCTCATCGGTGGCAACAAATGAGGTAATCCGTCCACTATGATGTCAGGGAACTCTTCCAGCAGTTCCTGAACTTCATCCGACAATTCATCCACTATTGTGCTAGTCAGAACAATCCTCGGCTTTCTGACAACGAAGAATTATGGATCTTCACTCTTCTCAACCTCTGTAAGAAGTTCCTTCCCACTCATGAGAAGTATTGTGTTGTTTACTTCCGGCTTCACTTCCTTATCTTTTATTGGAAGCAACCTGTATGTCCTCCCATTCCTCTTCATGGTGTATGTGTTCATCCTTCCATCATGAACCACATTTATGTCGTATTTCCATGGTCTACCCAACAATAAATGACATACGTCCATGGGAATAACATCACACAGAATTTTATCATTATATTATCCTATCTTGAATTCAACCAAGCATTGTTTGGTGACACTCACTTGATTTCCCTTTTGTAGCCATGAGACTTTGTATGGACTCGGGTGATCAGTTGTCTCCATCCCCAGTTTTTCCACCATCTCGATTGAAACGAGATTATCTATGTTGCCATTGTCAACTATGACCTTGCACACCCTGTCTTTGGTCTTGCAAGAAGTTCTAAACAGTCTGGTCCTTTGGACTGATCTTTTCACCTCCTTCTTGGGTGTCAAAAGGACTTTATGCATCGCAAGCGACCTTTCTCCTTCTGTTTCTTCAGCCTCAACATCTCGCCTCTGTGCTTCTGCGATGTGAGCTCCTCCAATGTCCTTCTTTTTCTCTGGACACTCGAATGACTTGTGCCCATTTTTCCCACACATAAAACATGTGATTACTCCTCCTCTTCCTCTTCCTCTACCTCTGGTACGAGGAATTGTATTTGTGTCTGCATATCCTCCACCCTATTCAGCGTGCCGCCCTCGTTGTTCAACATGCTGGCCTCGTTGTGAACTTTTTCCTCGTTTCATTCTGGTCTAAGGCTTCTTCCAGTCATCCTTGGGCTTCTGGTATTTATCATGGGAAACCGATTTGCCTTTGGGCTAACTCCTGCCTTGCCCTCGCTGACTCTGCTTTCAGCTCAGCTTCTCTTCTTCTTTCAAAGCCATCTGGTATGCATCTTCAACCGTTCGGATGGTTGTCATTCTTAATTCATCCTGAATGTCATATCTCAGACCATTCATATATTTGGCGACCTTCTCATCATCACTCTCCCCATGACCTACTCTAATGTTCAATCGATAGAATTCCTCGGTGTATTCTTTTACCGTCATCAGTTTCTGTCTCAGGTTCTGCATTTGCCAGAACAAAGACATCTGATAATCTCTCGGGATGAATTTCGCCTTCATCTTTGCAATCATTCAATCCCAGCTTTTGATCTTCTTCTTGCCTTTACAACGCCTATCTTCTTGAAGCTCATCCCACCATAATGCTGCATGTCCTTTCAATTTTTTGACAGCATGCCTAACTTTCTTATCCTCTTCGATGTATTCATAATCGAAGTAGGTGTCAAGAGCTCTAATCCAGTCTAGAAGCTCTTCTGCATCTAGATTCCCTTCGTAAGTTGGGATGTCCATTTTTGTCTTTGAACTCATTCGGGCGATAGCTTTAATCAATCGCTCATTGGTTGCATCTTCGGCTAAAACTTCTCCTTCATGTTCAACTTCATCTTTGCCTTCGGAGTCACTCAGGTCTCCAGTATTTACTGTGCGTCTCTACGCTGCCTCCATACCTTCTAGTCTCACTCGAAGATCCCGTATCTGCCTTTCCATTTCTGGATTTTGCACTAAACTGCCTCTTCTTCTCACCTCCCTGTCTTCAGGATCAGGTGATCGCCTTTCTCTTCTCGACGGCATGGTGATTTCTCTCTCTCTTCTATGGAAAACAAAGAGTCAATCTCGCTCTGATACCACTTGACCGAAAATGTGCACACTCAGGTACGCTACTCGCACAGGACCTTCTCTTCCTCTTCTCAGCCCGAAGAACTAAAATGTCCTTCTACCTCCTTTTCAGGAGATATCTACCCACAGACTTCTTCGCGTGACTTCCCTCCTTCTAATTATCAGGAAATCGGAACTCGCGGTTTCGCGAGTTCAAAGTTGAATTCTGGGCTCTCGAATCCCCAAGACCCGAGATGTCAGTCAATCGTTGACTTTCCTTTCTTCACTATCAGGACTTCAACGGTATCGCGAATTCGCTCCTCGCGACGCCAAACATTCAACCTTCCAACTTTCGATACCCAAGGCGCCGAAATGCCGAAACTCGCGACTTCGCGATCTCGTGACCTCGCCATTCGTGAAGTCAAACAATTCTTTCATCGAATCCCAAGGCCCGAGATGTCGATGCTCGCGATCTCGCCTCCTCGCGACTTCTCTTCTCGTGGGGTCAATTTCTCGACTCTCTGGCTCTCGAGTCCTGAGATGCCGAGATTTCGCTTCCGCTACCTCGCTACCTCGCTACCTCACTTCTCCAAATATTGGGTGTTCACCTCGCGAACCCCAAACTCACGAGATCTCAAATCCCTACCACCTATCTTCCCCTCGCTCTCGTGGTCCCATGCGCAAATCGATGGCTGTCGTGATTTCGCGTCTCATGACCTCGGGACTTTTGGTGCAATTCCCTGCTGCTCCAACCCCCGAACCTCCGAGTTCACGATATGTCGATGCCATGTGTCGTTGGCTCCCTGTGCGGAGTGACCTTCTGACACCTGTCCTCCACTCACCGCGCTACTAGGGCCCACACTGCTTACATAGCTGTCGGGACCTTGCCTCTCACGACCTCACGACTCCCGTTAAAATAATTTGGAGTCCCGACTCCCGAGCTCCCGACGCCCGATATCACCTGCCACGTCACCAAAGAATCAGCTAGCTCCCAAACCAAAGAATCAACTAAACCAAAGAATCAACTAGCTCCCATATCACCTCACAAGGCCGAGCTACCACTCCTCACTGAGTTGCGTATCCCAACTCCCACAAGCTAAGTCAGTCAAGTCTAAAATTCTA
>JZKD02S1662613.1:71049-94751 GCA_000966675.3 Picea glauca
CACAAGTTTGAAAATTCGTTCTGAATTAGATAGAAAAAGATACGAGTAAAGATAACAAGATGCACACACATAAGAAAAGGAAAACAATACATCCAACTACTAGAATTATAATATTTTCATCAAATTTACAAGACTTTTGCATTAATTTTTGGTCGATCTCAAATTACATACAATAGCTATTGTCTATACCAATTTTATCAACCAACCTGGCTTACATCGAAAAGATAAAATATATAAACGAGGATGCCTCTTGGGATACCCTAATCTTCTAACTGTTATCTCTACAAACTAGGGAATAGACTGTTCTGTGTTACAAAACTCTTCACATGACATTTTCCAAAAATAAACAAAAGATACATTTGGCTACATCATGATTGTCGTAATCTACCACAGGGATTTAGTTGTCGATCAGGTATCTGGTTGGACAAGTGTCCATTAGAGTCTTGTTGTCTACTGTAACGGATTTGACTTGATGTCACGTGCTCATTTGCTGGGAGAAGTGTGTGTGACAAGTGGCTGTAGAAATTAACGACCATTATTGAAATGGTGAAATGTCTTGGGCGATGTCTCCTTTAAGATGGTCAAAATTTGCCTTCTGTTTGCAAATACAGGAACATAATCGGATAATCTTGTTTCTTCTCTCACTAGCAAGAGTTGCGCGGGCTATTTCTTCTACCACTTTACATCCATCCTCCTCGTTCTTCTCCCACTTTCTCAGCTGGTACCTTCCAAAGGCTCCAGGAGGAAGGTGCACATAAGTAATTTCTCAGCGATTGGTCGTGCGCGTGACTCATCTGAAATTTGAGTTTCCCCAACTTCATTGTTCTTCCTTGGTATGCCCCTTCTCCGAGGTATTCGTTGTTGGTGAGACAGGGCTTCCACTACCCTTCCTTACTATGTGGTTCCTTCCACTCCATGTTCTGCGTGATGCGATGTTGTCGTTCTCGTGGGTAAAGGAAAATCCCTCTTTTATCCTTGGGGATGCCTGTTGTGAGTGAGAATGAATCCCAATCACTTTGGGGTTTGGGTCTAGTGATTATGCCACTTCATGCAGCCTTATTTATGATTTGAGAGGTCACCATGGCATGACCAATGTTTATCCTGCAAATGGTAGATCTGACGAATGCCCAAGATGGAGAATTCGATCAACCTGGGCCTACGATAAAACTTACAGACAGAGCCTGAATCTGATTTCGCAAATATCATGGGTGTAGGATATCTGGGATTTATAAAAAATCGGTTGGGATGAGGAATCATGCCAAGGAACAGTGAATTCATGACGAATGGATTTTTTGAATCAAATTGCAAATTTTCCATGGCACATCCCCATGTGTAAAGTATAGGTGATAAGGGTTGTAGGGAATACATGATACAAATGCTGCAATTTTTAATTTCCTTGACCATCATAATGAGCTTATAATAGTTTCTGCACTTGCCAACATGACTTTCATTAACTACTTGACTTGACCTGGGGCATGTAGAAGCTATTTTTTAACAGGACCTGACTCTTTGGGAACAACATACGCATACCATTACACATGTTTCGACTTTGACATCCCTTCCTGCTTCCAAGGGCCAACCAACCACTTGTTGATTTTGACCCCTTCACTGTTATGTACCTGAATTCACATGTTTGGACATATGGGCCATAGCCCGACCAAAAAATGACTCTAATTGAAAGAAAAATGGCATCTAGAACAGTGGGCTCCAACGGGGATGCTATCCTCCCTATAAGGTAACACAGAACACTAGACCAAGTGCCTGACCATTGGGCCTTATTAAGACTCTTTGACACTGCAACATGAAAAACATGATGCAACCTAAACCTATCAACGTAGTTTCTAAAAGACTTAGCATAAAACTCAGGGCCTTCACTTCGGGTTTCAATTTTCTACTGACCTACTGACTTGACACAAAAAATAAAATGACTATTTACAACGACTAATGACTAAAACGAAATTTATTTCGTCAGATAATGTTTGAGGAACCTGCCATTTACAGGCCCCCAACCAAAGCACTCCCCATTCATTTCTTCGAGAAAATAAGCATTATTTCTGTGATGCACACCGATTCTGAAAGGACCCATGCACATGTTATCGAACTTTCTATGCTTTCCTTTGTCCTCATTTATCACCTCCCATCTCAACACTAGATCACCCAACTGGAAATCCTCTAGCTTGGAACAATTGTGAAAGGCTTTCTTCATCTTTTCATGGTGGATATGTGATCGATTGTACACTTGTTCCCTCATCTTTTGTGTGTGAACCAACTGATTTATCCTTCTCTGCATGTCATTTGGCTCGAGCTCCTGTTGTTATTGTCTTGCAGGATCCTTTTGATGATTTGGGTTAGGATTTTATTTGAGGATTATTCTAACCTGTTTCCTTGTGGGTAGTACATTGTGGAATGCCCCAGGGTTATGCTGTAATCCTGACAAAACTTTTCCATCCTATTAGACTTGAATGTAGCTACATTATCTGTTATGATCTTGACGGGGCATCCGAACCTCGACAAAATGTTTGTCTCTAGGAATTGGATGACGACTGCGTCGATAGCTTGCTTCGTGGGGATCACTTCTATTCATTTTGTGAAGTAGTCGGTGCCCATGAGTATCCATTTTTGTTGTGCCGAGGATGGAATATTTATATCCCCTATGAAATCCAAACCCCACGGCATGAATGGTTCCTTGACTAAAATCAGCTTTAGTGGCAGGGGTTGTAGCTTTCTCCTCCTGTCGAAAATCTGACATTCGTGGAAACTAGAGACTTCTTTGTACATGTCTGTGAATATTATAGGCCAATAGTAACCCTCCCTAAGGATTTTTTCCATGGTGGTTTTCCAGTAATGGTGTCTCCCACAGTCGCCCTTGTGAAATTATTCTATGGCTCGCTTTGCGTCATTCTCCAACAAACAAATCAACAACATTCCCCCGAGATCTTTCCAGTAGAGTGAGTTTGCCATAATGCATAAATTCACTACTTTGAGCTTGAGAAATATAGACTTAGTCTTAATTAAATTCAGAGGGCCTGGAGATTCTTCAAAACATGGATGATATCTACATACCACGATGAATTGAAGAACTCCTGGGACAATTGCACAGTCATTTCTTCTTGAGGTCTTTCTGATAGATTGTTCTCACATTGTCGCAGTCCGACTGTGCCATTAGTTTCACGAGGCCCTGACCCTTAATTAGTTTTTCGTCTTGATCTTTAGGTCATATTCCAACATGGCCACTATCCATTTTCCTCTCCTCCCTTCGGGGTCGGGCTGAGTCAGGATATCCTTAACTGAATTGTTGGGCACATAAGAAATAACGTGGGAGTGCAATATGTATGTCATGAACTCCTTCAAGGCTTTCACTAAGGCATATGCTTGTTTTTCCATAATGTCGTACCTTAGTGGAGCATCTCACAACGTCCTACTAAAATAAGCTATAGGCTTCTAGAATTTCAGCTCGTCTTTATGTAGTAGAATGCTGTCGATTGTATGCTCAGAAGAAAATGATAATATGATGAAATCTTTCACGAAGTATGGACTGGCTAGCACAGGAGATCTAGTTAGTGCCACCTTGATATCTTCAAACAAATTATTGGCTTTTGGGTTCCACTTGATCTCATTTCATTTTTTGAGCATACATGTGATATGTTTTATAATCCTTTCCAGGTTCGGGATGAATCTCCTCAAGAAATTTACTTTTCCTAGGAAGGATTGCACTTCTTTTTTACTACGCAGAGTGTCGATTTTCAGGATTCCTTCAACATTGCTGGGGTCTATCTTAATTCCTTCTTTCAAGATAATATGTCCCAACAACTTCCCTTCTTCTACCCCGAAATGTGATTTCTTTGGATTCAGTGATATGTCGAACTTCTTGCACTTCTGGAAAACTTTCTTTAGATGCTCAAAATGTTGTTCGTCAGAGGTAGAGTATACCGTGATTTTGTCTAGATAGATCACAATGAACCTGTCCTTTTCATCAGCAAACATGATATCCATTTCCCTCTAGAAAGTAGCTCTAGCGTTCATTAGGCTGAAAGGCATCATGGCGTACATGAGCATTCCCCATGGAGTTGCGAAATCTATTTTTTCTCTGTCGTCTGGGTGGACAATGATCTGATTATACCCCAAAAAACCATCCATCATGGACATCTTCTGGTACCCCACCACCTTTTCCAGGATATAGTCCATTTTATGGAGAGGGTAGTGGTCCATTAGGGACACTTTGTTTAAGTTTCAAAAGTCCACACACAGTCATATCTCATCGCTCTTCATTCTTACAGGTACCAAATTATCTACCCATTTCGATAATCTTAAAGAAACGATAATCTTAGCTTCGAACAATTTCTTTACCTCTTTCTTGATCAAAGATAGTAGCAATGGATTTATTCGTCGCAACTTCTTCTTGAACGGATCCTGGTCCTCTTTGAGAGGGATGACATGCTGAATTAATTTAGTGCCATACACCTTCAAATCGGCATAGCTCCATGCGAAGACGTCAGGGAAATCCTTCATGAGATTAACATAGTCTTTCTTGACCTCTGGACTGAGAATTTCGATAATTTTATCATTTTCGGGTTCTCCTCAATCCCGATGTTGCAGTCTTCCATGCCCTCTTCGCTTGTAGTGATCTTGGGATTTTTAGCCACATATTTTTCATCAAACATATTTTCCAGTGGCACTAACCCCTTCAGAATCATGTTATTTTTTAGTTATTATGTCCCTTCCCACGATCTGGTTCTAGAAAGGGTTGTCATTACTACACACATCCGTGCTCCCATCTTCGTCGCAACAACCTTCATCATAAGTGTTTGTGTTAGTGAACTGGTCGCTCATCTAAAGAAATCTTTCCACCTTCTTATCATCTTGAAACACCTACCAGTATTATATATTATCATGCACTATCAGCCTGTGTTTTACTTCAATATCATATTTTTTGTTTGGGAAGATGGGGATTTTAAAATCTGAGGCTAAGGTGGCCAACGCATCGGTGACTTGATTTTTCTCCCTAAGGATAGAAGATATGTCATAGTCAAAAAATTCCTCAAGGAGGTCCAACGCCAAGTTTCTTTATGTCCTCAACCTAGGGTTCTTTGTTTGATACATGCCTTTAACCTAGTTTATGACCATCTTAGAGTCTCCATGCACTACTATCCTCTCTGCACATAATTCTTTCAGCACCTTCAGGCCCAAAATCAGTGCCTCATACTCGACCATGTTGTTTGTGTATTCGATCACGAGATTGTATGAGAACAACTTTGTGCCTACTTCAGGGGGGCTTACCCATACGCTGACCCAAACCCATTCTTTGTTGACCATGTCGTCAAAACTCATGTTCCATATCTTGTTTTCCATGTGGTCCTTTGAGTCGGCACACTTTGCTACTTTCCACGCGGTTTCCTCATCGGTTGTCATGATGATTGTTGAAACTTCCTCTTCGAAACTCAAGTCATTCTAGAAAATAGAAGAACCAACCTCAGTGTCAATGGAGTATATGGGGTGGTTGTTTGGCTACGTTTTGCTTCTTACCTTGTATTTCAGCATCACTTCCCTATACAACCGTCTGTCCTGGCCAAATATAGGAATGGTGGTGTATGAAATGTCCATTTGCAGGGTCCCCTTTAACTTCGCATCCCATGATCTGGATAACAACATGCCAAACTTAGGGGGTAAGTCCACCACAACCACATCAATAGCCATGTTCTTTGAAGGAATTTGGGCCATGGACAAAACCAAATCCTTGATGAGACCCAAACACTTGACTTTCCTCAAATCAAAAAGAAAAGTTCCTTATAGGGTCTAGTGATATCCAAACCTAGTTCATCCATGATCACCTTTGGCATGAGGTTGTGCGACGCACCGGAATCCAGCATGGCATTATGCAGGGCCATGTCATGAACCTTCATATTGATGTAGAATGAAGATATGTCCTAAGTATCACTTGTCTCCTCAACGCGCAGACCAAACAGAATAGCAGGGTGATCATCTTGTACATTTAAAGTATCAGGGGCCCCTCCCATTTTCAACATTTTAATAATTTTCTCCTGATACTCACCCTTTCTGATAAGTTCATTGAATGAGACAGATATTTTTATTTTATCCATTTAATCCTCAAAGTTAAAAGGATGGTAGACTTTCTCTACCTCTTTTCCACCCGCTTCTCGGCTTGTTTTCAGAGTTTTCTTTGGGGCCTCTTCCTTTGCATTTTCCTCATTGGATTTGTATCCCGAGGCTCGATAGACGCTTCCTTTGTCCCAAGGTTGTATCTTTTCTGAAATTGCATGATGGCATTTTCATAACCTTTTCTGAACTCTTCCGTCTCCCAGGACAATGCATCATCAGTTTCCCCAATCCATGCATCATCCATCTCCAACATAAAATCATCGTTTCTGCTCATGTACCGATCATGTTCGCTCTTTGTCAAAAACACACGTAGGTTCTTGTCATCGCATCAATGCATTTGTTCTCTGAACATATGGTCAAATTATTCATCCGCGTAGTTTTTTTGTAAAGGAGGCTTTGTCTGTTGGTCGCATTGATCTCTTTTCTCCCTTTGTCTGATCTGAGGAGCTTGACCCCTCCTAAGATTTCGAGTCCTGGGTTGGGGGTCTTTATGTTCCAGAGCAACAGGATTATTTCCCACAGACATTTTCTCCATTAGCTTCTCCATGGTTCTCATCATTAAGTCCAATTTTTTAACTGCGGATCTCGACGTTGATGGCTACATGTCTCCTTGGGGCCTCTTGTCACCTCTGTTGAATCTTCATTTGATTTTCCCCGACGCCATCATATTTACCTCGACTTCGATCGCATTGCTCATTATCACATCTAGTCTTACTAATATTCTCTCTCTCAAAAACAAGGCAAAATCGTTGTCGAAAGAGTCGACATATCGCAATTGTGCATCCCCGAGAGGTGGCTGGACTTATGCAGAAATCAAGTTATAAAATTTCATGAAACGGGCTGAGAATTCTTACACCATCTCTTCTGGTGCCTTCTTCATATTATTGTAATGTGTTAACAACTACAAGGGATTATTCTTGTCTCCCCATCTATTGATGAAAGATGTTTCGAATGCAACGAAGTCTAGAATACTTGTTGGTCATAGGGATTTGAACCATTTCCTCACCTCCCCCACAAAAATATGCATGAATAACCTCATTTTTGCATTTGCATAGTCTACCTCTTCCAAGTCGACGAAATCATTGAACCAGTCCAGATGTTTCTGGGCTGAAATGCTCCCTTCAAGATCATAGAGATTAATCCTCTGGCTGTAATTTTGGGGAAATACATGAAGTTGGTCAGGAAGAATGAGGGGGGTGAATCTGGTGGCCATGGGACTAGGAGGGCTTGGGAATTGATGGATATTATTATACACTAGGTCTTGGAATCTCTTCTGATCGAAAACTATCTCATCCAAGCTGGTTTCCAACTTAGACATAAATAGGGTTTGCTCGAATAACTTGTCAAACTCTAAGTCATCAATTATTTGTGTGTTGTCTTTAGGTAAGCACAAGATTATATCTAGGTAATAGAATGGGTTCAGAACTTGCTCTCTAGTCTTGCGCAGAATCATCTCGGGGTCATACACAGGCTTCGTAGGGTTTGGGTCAAGATTTTCTCTAGTATAGATCATGTTCGGAGCTAGGGTTCCTGAACTACACTACTTGTTGCTACTGGTCTTTTTTAATGGAGTCACCAGGGTAAAGGTTTCAGTCAGTACAAATGTTTATCCCTCTATTATCCTCAGGGGTCAAACTAAAATGTTAGTTGTTCTCCCAGGGAAAATCTATTCAATTTCATCCCCGAGAATGGTGCCAGAATGTTAACACTCCGTAAATCTGTTCGGCTGATAAAAAGATGACAAATGTAACTTTTTCAACCAACTTTGAGGCCCGAAACTAACCTTTCAAACCTGGAGAGGGCTCTCTCAAGAGACTCTCTCTCCGTGCGGGATATGTCTTTAAAGCAGTGGCTAGATTTAACACATTTGATATAATGGGTTCTGGTTATATTGGCACAAGAAAATAATACTTTGGGATATGGAATCGATTCGATGAAACAACGAAAACAAATGACTCGGTGACTGGACTTTGAGAGGATAAAGGCTAAGTGGGAAACAATATTCAGTGAAAAATAGTAATGTGTGGCGAAGAGAAATTACAAATAGTAACTCAGAGCACCATTGTAGGTGAATTCAGAGTTAACTCTTAGAAGAAAAACGTTTTGTCTAAGTGGCACGAACAAGGTGCGTTGCGAAGCGAATCCACAGGGTCGAAAATTCATTCTGAATTAGATAGAAAATGATATGAGTAAAGATAACAGGAAGCACATATGCAAGAAAATGAAAACAATACATCCAACTCCTACAATCAGAATCTTTTCATCAAAGTTACATGAATTTTGCATTAATTTTTGGTCGAATTCAAATTACATACAATAGCTACTATCTATACAAATTTTTCCAACCAACCTAGTTTACATCGAAAAGATCAAATATATAAACGAGGGCGCCACTTGGGCTACCCTACTCTTCTAAATTCTATCTCTACAAACTAGGGAACTGACTATTTTGCGTTAGAAAACTCTTCGCATGACGTTTTCCAAAAATAGACAAAAGATACATCTAGCTACATCATGATTGTCATAATCCACCACGGGGATTTGATTGTCGATCAGGTATCTGGGTGGACAAGTGTCTGTCAGAGTCCTGCTGTCTTCTGTAATTGCTTTGATTTTTTGTCGCATGCTCATTTTCTAGGAGAAGTATGCTCGTTTGCTAGGAGAAGTATGCGCGGCAACTTGTTGTAGAGAGTCACAACCATTATTGAAATGGAAAAATGTCTTGGGTGATGTCTCCTTAACAATGTTCAAAATTTGCCTTATGTTTGCGAATATAGGAACAAACTCGACTAATCTTGTTTCTTATGCTTGTTGGCAAGAGTTGCGCAGGATATTTCTTCAGTCGCTTCACATTCTATGGAGTGTTTGGCATACCTTTCTTCCACTAGCCGCTATGCTTCACACAATTGTACAATCATATCCTGCACCTCTTTGAGTTTTCCTTTTATCCACGTCACATTCCCTTCATGACCTTGTGTTGTTGATGCTTTCATGGTCTTTGTTGCCAGCTGTTTCCTTAGATACCTATTTTCTTGGTATAGTTCGACAATGGATAGCCTTGCTTTCTTCAGCTGCTAAGATGTATCTTGAATATTTGCACCCACGACATCCATCCTCCTCGTTCTGCTCCTAGTTTCTTGGGTGGTACCTTCCAAAGGGTCTAGGTAGGCGATGCACATAAGTAATTTCTCAACGATTCGTCATGCACGTGACTCATCTGAAATTCGATTTTCCCAACTTCCTTGTTCTTCCTTGGTATGCCCCTTGTTTGAGGTATCCACTGTTGGGGAGACATGGTTTCCACTGTCCTTCCTTCCTGCATGGTTCCTTCCACTCCAAGTTGTGCGCAGTGTGATGTCGTTGTTTCCATGAGTAAAAGAAAAAACCCTCTTTTATTCCTAGGGATGCCTGTTGTGAGTGAGAATGAATCCCATTCACTTTGGGGTTAAGGTTTGGTGATTCTTCCACTTCACGCACCATTCGTTATTCTTTGAGAGGTCGCCATGGTGTGACCAGTGTTTATCCTATGTGTGGTGGATCCAACGAATGCCCAAGATGGAGAATTCTATCGACCTGAGCCTATGAGAAAACTTACAGATAGATCCTGTATCTGATTTTGCAAATAACATGGGTGTAAGAGCTATGGGATTTATAACAAATCGAGTGGAAGGAGGAATCGTGCCAAGGAACAATGAATTCATGGTGACTGGATGTTCTGAATCGAATTGTAGATTTTCCATGGCACATCCCCACGTATAAGGTATAGGTGGTAAGGGTTGTAGGGCACACATGATATGAATGCCATGATTTTTCATTTCCTCGACCTTCATAATGAGCTGATAATAATTTTTGCACTCGTCGGCGCGACTTTCATTAACTACTTGACTCAACTTGGGGCACATAGAAGCTAATTTTTAAAAGGACCCGACTTTGTGGGAACAACATAATCACACCATTATGCATGTTTCGACTCTGACAACCCTTCCCTCTTCCAAGGGGCAACCGACCACTTGTTGATTTACACCCCTTCATTGTTACATACCTGACTTCACATGTTTGGACAAATGGGCCATAGCCCAACCAAAAACTGACTCTAACTGAAAGAAAAATGGTGGCGCTAACAAATTACACCTAAAAAAATTCAAATACAAACCCTCTTCCCATCAACCTACAAAAATGAAGGCATGGGATCCACTTCCCTATTTGGTGGTCCCTTGGGATATCCCACTTCCCTCGGGGTATCTAGCATAGGATGGAAAAGAAACCCCACTTCTGGGAATCTAGGGAATTCTTAACAATAGTGAATTTCCTCAATGAAAACCATTATCATTTCATATATCCATAATTTTCACTTAATTCATGGTTGTATCTTTCCATAACTCATTTATAGAATTCTCATGGCAATTTCATTAAGGAAATTTCTCTTGATTTTCCCAAACAAAGGATAGTTCATAGGGTAATTCAAACTTTGAATAGTTTGACTCTTTGATAATTTGAATGGGACCATAAATTTGAACTCTCTTACATTTACTTTGACCTAAATAATAGTTCACTTGCATGGGGGAAATGTCAATAATTAATTTTCATAGCATGAAGGGGCCATGCAACTTTACAAAGGCCTACATTCCACCTTCATGTACTAAACCCTCCCCCCCAAGGCTTAATTAAAAAATAATTAGATAATAATCAAGGGATATAATTAAATTTACAAAGACTTTGAGTTAAATCTCTTACTAATATCCTTTCCTTAACCTACTTAATTCCCATTGTATTTCCCATCCTGTGGAGTCATAGCCCCCTTTATTTTTTCATTCTTTTCTGTAGTTGGTGATGTACTTTTCTTTTAAATTCAAAGTTCAGTTACAAATAAAATAATTCATCTTTTATCCATCCATCATATGCATACAAAATAATGAATCAAACATAAAAATTGGGCTATTATAGTGAAAGAAATAAAATGAGGTTGGCATATGTTGAGGAACTCATTAACAAAATCAATGAACAAGACAATGTTGATATCAACACCATTTGTGAGAAAATTTAATTCCTAGGTTTTGAATTTTGTATTTCCTAGATATTTGATTTGTTTAGCTTTTAAAATTATATATATATATATATATATATATATATTAAAATTTTATAATTTTAAGCAAGGGAAATATCTAACCCACAATAAGATCCCACCACATTGAACAACTCAAAGAAATTAATTGATAGTTGCAACAACATCTACTTTGATGAGAATTTCTTAGATAACATGGATACAACTAAAATCAAGTAAATGGGATTCATGATGAACGATCACACATTTTGAGATAAAGTAAATGTGATGGTAAAAAACTATTTGAAATATAAATCTATCATAATACAATCTCAAATGTTATGTATATTTTTAAAGTACAAAACTGTAAGAGGTATAGTTAAATTATTCAACATTAAAAGTGCTAAAGAGGCTAAGGTAAATGAGGCATTATAGAAAAAAAAAAAAAAACTTGGTCTTTTCCTCACTTGGGAAAATGTAATCCAAAAATGCCAAAGGATACTCCTAGATCATTAATAATAGATTCATATGCAAAAGGAATTGCATCAAGTTATTTGATTCCAATGAGTGCAAAAATGTTAGAAAAAATAGATGAGTATGGTGAACTTACATGTTGGGATATTATTTGGAGGTATCCCTACCGAAATAAACTTCCAGAAAATGTGAGGGTTATGGTGTAAGATTTTTTTCTTTTAAATTCTTGTGTTTCACCAATTGAAAAATACATAATGCAATGTCATATGTCAAGAGGAGTGTACAAAATGCATGCCAATCATATAATATGGGTTACTCAACTGGAATATTTCCACAATTTTAAAAAAGAATAATATCGATGTGAATATTTCCCTTACCACATTTGAGAAGCTTAAACCACGACATGTCAAGCCCATCATTTTTTTTGGAACATATTTTTGTGAGTGCCATGTATCATTTCAGTTGTATTATGGGACATTTCTAGATTTTGACATATAATATTGGTCAAATGACATCCCTTGTTCTACTGTTCGATAATTTTTATCCATGATATTATGTGCATGGAAAAATTATGAGTTATGTTATAAGAAAGAATGTGTTGGTGCTGAAAATGAATAGAATGTTATGATTTGGCACTATTTAGTACTAAGTATCCTATAGATATTAATTATTATTCATTGTCAAATATCACTATGATGAGGAAGAGATATGAAAATTTTAGGTACACTCATATCACAAATTCAACTACAATGGAAAAGGTGTTTTACTTGAAGAAAATCTTATGGTGGTAGATTGCATAAAGAAGTTTAGGGATAAAATATATAGATGTATTAAGAACTCTCATACAACATAGTGGTAGGACATACACTCCAATAAATCATGTCACATTTTTCAGAAAGGAACAACATTACTAGTGATTGATTTTGTTGAGAATTACACTTTCACTGCACAAAATGAGATGCAACAAAAGTATTATCATTTAAACTAGGTTGACAGATCAATTCCACGTAACTATGTTGGAGTACCTAGATAGAAGTATTTACACTCCATTAGGAATAATATAATGAAAAAAATATAATCAATTGAGAAACATAATTACTCTTTCTTTTTCCCTTTTTTATTGGTGATGTGGAATCAACTTATGAGTGTCAAAACCAAATTAACGAATGTTTTTAAACCATGGAAACACATGAAGAAATGATAACATTACCACCATTGATAAATGAAGATATGGACATTGAAGAGGATTTAATCAACAAGGATTTTGACTATGTTTTTTATATAGTTAAATAAGGTGATCTATTCGAAGTCTTTCAATAAAAAAAAATGCGTAAAAAGTGCACTACTATTTAATGTGATGCACTAGGTCAAAAATCACATTGATGCAGGAGTTAAATATCCCTCAAATTATACATATAAAATTGGTTCAATGACTTTAATGAGGCATATTAAAGTCATTTCTCTAAAGAAGTCGGTAAATTCCATGACCCCATTCTTTTTCAAGACTATCGTCTAAATGTTATATGTGACTAGCATAGTCATTTGATCATAGCAGTTCATTTTCACTTGAAATAATTCAAGTGTGGAAAACAATGTCGAAGTGACAATGGAAATTTTGAATAAAATATATGAAACCATTCTTGAGAATGGCCACTAACACATTCATATGAATTGAAACATTTCTCAATGAATGTTTCTGTGCTCTAGTTAGAACATAGAATTGTTATGTATTGGACTTTATTGGCTATATTTAATTCATTTTAGTGAATTTTGGCTCTAATGGATCTATGAACTGCTTCATGTTTAATACATCCCTTGTGTTAAAACAAACTATTATCTTCATCTTTCTTTACACGTTTTATTGTTTATGAAGAGAATAATAAATTCATTGGTTGATATTTTCTTCCACACATCTATTATTCATTTTTTACACCTTCAACCTAATCTAGCATAACCTAGCCTAATTTTCCCTGCCCTTTACCTGAATTTTAATAACTATTGAAGATGTCCAAGGTGGGTTTCCCCCTTATTTACTTGTGATTCCAATTTTTTTTGTCTCTTTTACTTGTTTTGGTCGAATTTTCATGCTTCTCCCAAGTGCGTGCATCTCAACCTTGAAAATTGGACCATACTTTTGATTTTAGTACCTACAAGATTCACATAAATGTTAGTTTAAATCACTTCTTTTAAATCTTTTTTTTTTTTAAATTCTCATATATTATAAAATAAGATTGAGGAGCTTGGGAACTTGGAATATAGATGCAACACACCCAACCACCTTGTAATACCGTTGAGGTCATGGGATCTTCCATTTCCTCATTTTAGCTTAAATTTCTTCTTTGATACCATTATATCACATACCCATTAATGTTTTTGCAGTATTGAGGCTACAGGGTACCTAAAAAAAACCATAATCTCTTTCTTTTAAACTCAATGTAAATGAAACCATTGATCTACAATCACTTTAAACTAATAATAAATAAATCTACATTAGATATGTAGCAACCTACCATATCCATAGAAACTACTATAGGTCTAATAAACAACCTATATATCTTCAAGTGGGATCTAGGTATTTGATATTTTTGGTGGGTGAGTTCATTTTGATGTAAGTCTTCCCTCTTCAAAACATCATGTTGAGCCATATTACATATTTTGAATTACAGACAAAGCATTGTACACATCATCTATAGGGGATCCGTAGAAACAACAATCTAACTAATAAAGGCTTTAGATATATTCTAATAAAAACTACTACTTAGGAAATGAATAACAAAAGGACTATACATTAAATAATTATTCAAAATAATTCAAGTGAGTGAATACTAAATTCCATAATAATATGCACTTATAAAAGTCACCAGGAAGAAAAGCATGGACCTACAAAAAAAACAAATTATGGAATTCAAGTTTTCAAGTGGAAACCTCTTAACATATCAATAGCATATTTTCTAAGGTTCATATATTTGATATTGGGAATATTTATTGAGAAGAGGAATCTTTTTTTCACATAGCTCGTTGTTTAAACACTTAGTGTACATACTTTTCCAATGAATTTCCATACACAAGGACATAATATATACCTAAATTGATTTCATAGTCTCGTAGTTACATTAAAAAAACAAAACAAATAACACAACACCCTAAACATTCAATTATTATCTCAATACATATACCTAATCCTCCATAATAAAATTCAAAGTAGAAACACTTTAGTAAATTCATAACATGAACATTAATTATTTCTACACAATTATAACACAACATAAGAACACTTATATGTAATTCACCACCAATTGATTGCAAAAGAAGGAAATTCCTCCTAGACATATTATTTATGTCACACTAGTACTCTTTATGTCAGACATCACTCCTAAATTGAATTTATGATTTCAAGAAGGTAAATTTGCAAATCTTGGAACTCTAATATTCATCACTCAACAAATTTATAGACTTTACAAACCATTAAACTCTCCAACAACCATCCCAATTAATGAAACCTCTTCTCCCTCAATGTGTACAACACTAGGAATTGAATTCTTTTTTTTTGCTAAATAGTCCCTTGTGCTATTCCACTCTCTCTAGTGCTTCAACACATGTTGGCTAAAGAATCTCTATATTGGAGTTCTAGGGATAATCAATTCTAACCAGAGTACTAACATTGTAACTAACTATGGTAGAATTTTTTTTTGGTAATGTATACTTAGTTTATTCTTGTCAACTGAATTACAACTAGTTTTACAATATTTTATCATGAAAGAGTTGGATCAAAACATATCCTTCAACTTGAAATAAAAAGGAACCCTTCAAATTTCATCACTAATTACGAGGGGTGAAATTATTTTAATAGTAATGAGTGTGATTCAACAAAGGTGGGACCTATCATGTCCAAAAATGATGAACCAGAAAGTGGCGAGGTTAGATGCCGATGATGGTAATGGGGCCATTATATTTGAAACAATGAACCAGAAAGTGGTAATGGGCCATTATATTATATTATATTTGGTACTCTTGGTTTCTATAGATTATACTTTAATTTTTATCTTATGAAATATAGGAATATGTGGAATTATAAAAAAAATATTTTATATTTTTAATTGATTTAAAATTTTTGATAAATATTTGTCAAATCAGAGAATATTTGTTTAATCCAAGTTTTTTATCCATTAAAAAAAATTAAAATATCTAATTGTTGTTAATTATGATAGTATTAAATATTTAGCATATACTTATTATTTTTAGAATAAATATTATTATATTTTCTATATTTATACAACTTGGTTGTTTTATAGGATGAATAATTAGAAGAATACATATATTTTTCATTTATAGTACATGAATATTTGTAATCTTGGAATGATTATGAAATAAGACGTTCATATTAAATTTAGTGTAAGAAACAAGAAAGATGAGCTTAAATATTTTTTTCCTTAATTAATAAAATTTGTGTGTTTAACAACACTTCCTTATCTTAGTGGTACCAAATCTTGCTATTATGTTAATGTTGAAGAGGCCATTACACTGATGAAGATCTTGGAATACTCTGCAGTTTTTTTTTCCATTAATTAATAAAATTTGAATTTGTGTGTTTGAAAACGCTTAGGTATCATAGTGGTATCAAAGCTTGCTATTATGCAGATGTTGAAGAGGAGAGTCCAGTGGCGAAGATCTTGGAATACTCTACAGCATTGGACAGTTTGGTGTATTTCTTGTCCAATTTTGTTTAGGATAAGTAAATTTAATTTTATGCTCCAAATTATTGTTAATCTATAGATTGAAGTTCTAGATCTGTATATTGGAGAATCGGTAAATTAGAGGGAAGACACATCTTGCACTGTAGAATTATTCTTCTGTCACCTAGCTCGAAAATTATATTCTTTCAAAGCGAAACACTTGTAGGAAATATTTCTTTGAAATTGTCTATTACTCCTTTGTTGTAAGGATTTCTCTTATATCATATTGATATCAGAAATACTCGTATGTAGTTTGATTTGTAATGATTAGATCAATATGAAATATTGTATGTCCACCAAAAAACCAAACTGAAAAGAATGTGTACAGTATAAGAACAATTGATGCAGGTGTTTTTTACATAGAAACAAGAGAATACATAAACGCACAACAACGCCATTGACAAAGATACAAACAAACAAGAATTATTTCCATGAAATCCAACATGACCTTTGTTATCTCAATTATAGCAGTGAATTGTTCTTCCTCCAAGGTTTTCACAGAGAATGACTGGGGTGGGATTAGATCCCATGAAAAGATGTTGATGAAGGCGTCACAACTTTAACCCTCTATGCTCAAATATCCACATGGCCAAGAGCATAGTCAAGGAAACAATCAATAAAAAATACCTCCAAATTGTAATTATCAATCTAGAAGAGACAAAGAATTGAGAAAGATTACATGTAGACGATGTAATAGAGTTGGTCATTATGCATAAGATTTTTTCCTAAGTTTAAGAAACATTCAACTTCAACTTAGTATGAAAATACCAATCATATAGATGATGATCAAAATGGTGTTGAGTATGTGTTCAATGCATTTCAAGAATCAAAGATAAGAGCTTTAGTAGTCTCCAACTACTCTTTTTGAAGTGAATATGAAGATGCTTATATATTCGATATAGGTGCAACTCAACACATGAATTTTAGAAAATACTTATTTTGGTCTTTTCATAAATGTAAATTATATTCAAATTTTTTGGCTAATGACACCACACATACACCACATGGAAAATGTTATGTAAAAAAATTTCTCCTATGGGTTGGAGAGAAAATGATTTCAAATATTTGGTATGAATCAACATTTACGAAAAAAATGTTGTCTTTAGCATTGATTAGACAAGTAGGGAATCAAATTATGATCAAAGATGGGTTGGTTAAAATCAAATCAACAAAAGAAAATCTCAAAACAATAATGACATATTATGAAGATGGAAAGCTTCTCAATATGATAGGGAGAGTCATTTCTTGGAAGAAAGGTTTTGCAAGAGAAATTGGTTCAATAATTTCACCTATAAGATTGTAGCATGTTTGAATCATATGGACATTTGAATTTAGATAGTCTTTCCCAAATTCAAAAATAGATAATGGTCAAAGGGATACGGACCTTTAAAAGAAAGAATACAATATGTGAATATTGCATTTATGGAAAACAACATCGAGAAGCATTCTATATTGGATCATGGACAACAAACATATGTTTGAAATTCATCCAGAGTGACATTTGTGGAACTATAGAAACATATCTTGGAGGATGTACACAGTCTTTACTTTCATTGATGATTTCAGTCGAATGACTTTGGTATGTTTCTTAAAAGAAAAGTTAGAGGAACTTGAAAATTCAAAGTTTTTCATCATCTAGTTGGAAAATAAACCGAAGAAAAGATAGCTACATTGAGGATAGATAATGGAGGGGAATTAACCTCCAATGAATTCCAAAATTATAGCAAGGATAAAGGAATAAGAAGGAAATTAACAAATTCCTACACTACATAGAAGAAAGGAATGGAAGAAAGAGTGAATAGAAGTTTGATGGGCATGGAGAAATTTGTATTGAAATTCAAAGCCTTAAGTTCCTCCTACTCAGTAGATGCAATTCATAATATAGTTTACTTAAGGAATATAACTTACACTGCTTCGTTGGATGGCATCATACCATTTGAAGCTTGGTATGGTTTTAAACTAAAATTCAAGCATATTCGAGTCTTTGGTTTTGTCTGCTATGCTTTAGTTCCTAAGGAAAAGAGAACTACGCTAGACTCTCAAAGTATGAAGTATATGTTGATTGGATATTTCAATTAAAATAAGGGATATAAACTCTTATCTAATGGTAATTTTTTTGTGAATCGATATACTATCTTTGATGAAACAAAAATTAAAGATGTTATTGTGATTGAAATCCTTTTGGATAAATTGGAACAAAAATTTGATAAAGAGGAAATCGAGATGAAAAGTAAACAAGCAATCAAAAATGGTTTGAAATATATAGTTCTTAACTAGAAAATGAAAATGGTGAAAAACCTTCTCATGATGTTTCTTCTACACATAAATATTTAGAAGAGCAAGCTTCAACTTCAACTGAAGATGAGCATAGGATGTTTAAGTGGGGCAATCAACTTTTAAAGGATGTTAGATCCAACGAATAGAACAAAATAGGTACAATAAATTCCACTAGAATGCAGTAATATTTTTCCTTGATAACCAATGATTTTACTAATCCTTCCATACTTAAAGAGATTGTAAAACATGAGCATTGGTAATAGGATATGATTTATGAGTAAAAATCAATGATTGAAAATGACACTTGGAAACTTGTAGACTGTCCTCAAAATTTGAAACTTATTGGATGCAAATGGGTTTACAGCATTAAGTACAAGATAAATGGAATGATTGAAAAATATAAATAAAGACTGATAGCCAAGGGTTTTGCTCAATAATAAGGAATTGATTATGAAGAAATTTCTATTACTACAACAAAATGGAATATGATAGGAATGAGCATTTCTTTAGTAGTGAAAAATGGATGGAAGTTACATGAAATGGATGCTAAAAGTGCATTCTTCAATGGAGAATCACAAGAAGAAGTCTACATGACTTAGCCTCTAGGTTTTTATCTCTAATGATAGGAACATAAATTTTGCAAATTGATTAAATCATTGTATGGTTTGAAGCAAGCTCCTAGAGCTTGGTATGCAAAGATGGATGAATACCTTTGCAAAGTTGGTTTTAAGAGAATTGAATCTAATGGTACTTTGTTTATGCATCTATAGGGTAAAGACATGGTAATGCTAGTAATGTATGCCCATCACTTGATTATCACTAGGAACAATAATGATCATATTAGACAATTTAAACATGAATTATAAGCTATAATTAAAATGATTGATTTGGGATTACTTCACTACTATATTGGAGAAAAAATATTCCAATAACCAAATAACATTTTCATTAATCAATGCAAGTATGCTTCTGAACTATTGAATTTTTTTGGCATGGGAGATTGCAAGTCTTTTCTCACCCTCATGAAGACAAATTTAAAACTTTCAAAATTTGAATGGGGAGAACTCATAAATACTATTGGCTACATATACTTGATTGGAAACTTGATTTATTTGACAACCACTCATCCATATTTTTCATCTTAAATCAATGTAGCAAAGATGTTTCTTAGGTACATACAAGGTATACAAGATTATGGACTTTTAAAGAAGATGAATAAGAATTTTGTACTTATTGGATTCAGATGCAAATTTTGTTGGAACTGTTGATGGTGTGTCATTGACATTGGGTTATTTAATGCATATGGGATAAGAAATAGTTTCATGGAGTTGCAATAAGTAGGCTATAGTGGAAAATTATTTAGTAGAAGAAAAATACATTTCAACATGGGAAGCAACATCTGAGATTATCTAGTTATGTAGAGTTTTACAAAATCTTGGAGTTCGTTGAGCATAAGCCACTTCCTCAACCCTCAATTAGTGATAAGGTTTGGAACTTATAGAATATTCTTAAAATTACACATGTGGTCATCCCCATTCATCTTAGTAATGGGAGCTCATGTGGAATCCACTCGTACCATGGTGGTCAACATGGTAGGTCAACTTGCAAGGGGCATAACTTTCACATGCAAACTTAGATTGAGGTTTTTATTTCACTATTGGAAAGGTATTAAGTGTTTAAGATATGGAATATTCCTTCGAAGTAGGTTTTGGACCTAAAAAAATATCGTTTGATGCATCAAAATGGCTCCAAAATATTTTGGACAATTTCTAACCCCAATTTTCCAAGTTGGGACCTACTGCTAAAATGGCTATACAAGTTGATTCCTCCAATTATTTCAATCTAGAAAGTACCAAGATAGATGAAAAATTATATAATGATCCAATCTGGATGTTGGGGGTTGAAACCATCCAAAATATTCTAGATCCAATTTTAGGAATCAACCAACATTTTTGGGGGTCCAAAACCTTCTTTGGAGGAAGATGCCATATTCTACACACCAAGACCTTTTAAACGGTGAAAGAATCACCTCAATTAGAGTTCATATAGAAAAAATGTATGCCTCCTGCAAGTTGACCTATTGTGTTGACCACCATGGTGTGAGTAGATGCCATGCCCAACCCCATAACTCAAATGTATGTGGCTAGCCATGTGTGTACATTCAAAAAGATTCTAAAAGGTCCAAAATTTATCACTAATTGATGGTTGAGAAAGTAAAAATCCTAACCCTAGATGGCTATCAAGTTATGTTAAATATTAGACCACTAGGATGAGAAGGGGTTCCATTCTTTATCATGGTACTTGTTCCTTAGTTGGGAAGAGCATATATGAGTGGTATTTTGAGAGCATAAGAAAGGCGAAAAATACTCTATAACATCCATACAAGCCTCAATGCCAAAGACAACTCCATAGTGAGTGCCTCTTTCTTTGTATCTACATTTCCATAATTGAAGAAAAGAGAGCAAAACATAGGGCTCACCTTATAGGTATGTTTTCTCCCTTATTGTGTTTCTTGGGAGATTTTTTTCATTCTTTTATGTATGGATGATTTCTTTATTTTGATAATTTTTTCATTTTTTTATTTAGTTATTTTCATAAATATGAAAAATAGGCTTGTAATAACTAACATAGAATCTAAGAAAATAAATTGCATAATATAAGTTTTTAGAATAACATTTAAGATATGTTGTGAATAACTCTTCCAGTGGAATATCCATGACAATTTACAGGTTATATTGGTATAATAGTAGTTTTTTGGGGGGTATTTGTGGAAAGCTGCAATATCTAGGAATTGTCTTAAGAAGAAAGTCACAAAACCTTAGCCATAGAGAATGATTATGTTCATAACAACCCCTGAGATCTAGCAAAAGAGGATTTGTGAGGGTAGAAGAGAAATTCATTGATCTCTCTTACAATACAATTGTCCTCATGGTGGCTCTAGAAATCAATCTCAGACCATTCAGGGAGGGCAAAGGCTCTAACTCAGAGATCAGATCATAAAGGAAACCAAGATATAATCACGACCCATAAAATGAGTCGAGGGAAGAGCCCGAGAAAGAGAAACCAAATTCAAGTTCCATTACCCTTTCACAGTATCTATTTAAAAGGGAATAAAAAATGGATATCAAGCCATACCAAGGTCATATTGATGTAGTAAATTTGAATAATTGGTTGATACAGTTAGAGGTATATTTCAGGGTCCACCATATAGAATAAGAAAAGAATATTTTGTTTAGCAAACTGAAATTAAGGGGCCATGCATCAACCTGGTGGGAAAGTCACACATAAAAACTTATTTTAGAGGGTGATCCACTAATAAATACCTGGGAGCATTTTAAAAACTTTATTAACTCATATTTATACCATATTGGGTATGTATAGGACCAATGGATCAGTTGGAATTACTTCAAGAAAAGGTGGGGCTAGAGTGTTCAAGAGTACACCACCAAATTCAGAAACATGGCTATGATTTTAGGTATATATCCCAAGAACTTAGATGTACTCCTCAATTACTTGGGGGGTATACATAGTTATTTGCAAAATAAAGTGATTTTCTTAAACACCAGGACAATTGATGAGGCATGTGTGCAAGAAAAATATCTAGAAAATACAGGCCTCAAAAAGGAAATCCAAGTGGTTCCAAACAGAAAGAGAACCAAGATGCTTCCAAGGAGGGAAATAATAAGTGGAAAGGGAAAGAAAAGAATATGAAAACCATAGAACATCAATGAAAGGATCCATGTAACCAATGTAACCATTGCAATATCGATGGTCACACTAAAGAAAAAACATGGAAACTACATCCAGAGATGAACTATAAGAACCATAAGAAGGATGACAAGAAGAATAAGATTCTATCGATAGATTCAAGAAATAAGGTAGAGAGAATCATAGATGCCAATGAGAATAGTTCAAGCACTTCGGTGTAGAAGGAGATGAATTTGAGTAATCTTCATCACAAGGAAGATAAAGAGATGCCAAAACTCTTCCATATCAAGATCCAAGTAAAGGATACCAAGGTAGATGCTCTATTCAATCCTAGTTCATGGTGCAATCGCATAGCATTCGATCTGGTTATCAAGCATGGGTTGGAGGTTCATGATCATCCCATCCCATATCCGATGGGCTACGTAAACAAGGGTGTAGAGATCAAGGTCATAAAATAATGTAAGATCAAATTTGTTCAAATGCATATTTTATTGATGAAGTCGAGTTAGTTGTAGTAACCCTTGACATGTGTGGAGTGTTGTTTCGAAGTCCATACATGTATATGAGGGATGAAATCTTCATGAGGAGAGAAAACCAATACCGCTTGATAAAGGATGAGAAGTATTTCATCTTTAATGCTCATAAAGGTAAATCAAGGATCTTATTGGTAAGTGTCAATTAGGCCAAAATTTTTCTTTGTTCAATTAAGAAGTAAGGTGATGAATCAATAAGAGTAAAGGAAAATAAGTAAGGTGATGAATCAATAAGAGTAAAGGAAAATCAATAAGGTGATCAATCAATAAGAGTAAAGGAAAATAAGAAACTACAATTGGAGGATCTGATGCAGATACAAAGGAGTGTTCCATAATCCTAAAGGGATACCACTTAAGAAACACAATTACCAACTTAACACAAATTGTGACCTCAAAACAAGAACTCTAGTAAAAAACCCCTCATTTTTGGATTAAAAACACCAAAATCAACCCTCGAATCAAAAAGTGGTTCTAATGATAGCACCATTTTCGGGATGGGTGAAAATTATGGCTTGCTTGAAATTGCAGCATTGGAAAAAACTTAAAACCTTAAAATTGACCCTTGAATTGAAAAGTGATGCTACAACTTGCACCAATGTATTTTTTGAGTTCAAAATACTACTTAATTGAAACAATATCCTTGAAAAATGGTACCATCACAAATTAAAAACTCAAAATAGTTTTTAAATTTACATCAAAAAAAATAAATAAATAGAAAAGTTTATTTGCAAACAAGTTAAATTTTTTTAAATATTTTTCTTTTGGAAAAATAACACTTTAAAAAAAATCATAACCCAATTAAAAAAATTATAAACTAAA
>JZKD02S1662624.1:0-17072 GCA_000966675.3 Picea glauca
TACATGTGTGTAGATATGAAATATAAGCAATATAAAATCAACTCAATTGGCTTCACTAAGTTTTCACAACATTTTATTTAGCTTCCTTAGCTTTATTCTTTCTTTAATCAACCTCACCCAAAAGTCCTGCATGTCCTGTCCACATGGTACAACTCTCTCCACATGCTACAACTCACACTTGTTCAGAGCATAATTATTAATTCCATGATCGAACATATATATATATATATATATATATATATATATATATACACTAATCTACTCAACAATTAAGACTATCAAATGCATGTGGTTAATCAAGTACATTCCATAAGTTACATACATACAAAATAATTAAAAGCATGGTCACTAAACTATTTAGTCAACCCTGATTAACCTCCCAATTCTTCTCAAAGTAGAGTTAGGAAAGAAAAAGCATTGCATACTTACCCCTTTGAAAATACTTGACCTCAAATTTTTATACAATTACTAAATACTTGTGCTATACAAATCAAATCACACAATAATATATTAACCATATATGCATCATTTTAATATTGTAAGAACTACATCTTGACTTCATGCTACAACCCTAATTAACATCTCTTTGAAGTGAAAACTTTTGTACAAAGTGAAAACATACTAATTATTGGAATGAATTTCATTCTATTTTTCTAAAATCCTTGTTAATCCAAAAAAACAACTTTATAATTAACACCCAAAACAAAGACTTTGTCAAAAAGTGAACCTGGGCTGCTATACAAGCTTTGTAATTGGCACCCGAAACAAAGAGTTTGTCAAAAAGTGAACCTTGGCTGCTATATTTAATTTACAGGCGTGTTGTAAATATGAGAGTATTAATTACTTATTTGGTTGGTTCCAGTGGACCAAATTTGTTTGTTTGGAGTGTTCAACGTTTATGAAACAAAAACTAAAATCCAATTTCTACATGTTGCACTTGCTACCTTGTGCATGACATAAGAAACTGTTTGCACTAAGCTCACTTGGTCTTATACTATTTTCCCTTTGTAAACAACTTTTTGCAATGCTGGTAATATATACTGTCCATTTGAAGCCATGTGTTTTTTTTATCTTCCAATTAAATTAATGAATATACAACATGCATTTTCCATTTTAGATATTAAATTAAATTCTTATCATAATTATGCAATCAAAAATATAATATACAAAGAATTCAAAAAATTCATCATGTTATTCAATGCCACATTAACAACAAATATATACATACCTAAATATATACATACCTCACCAATTTAATTTGTTCAATGCATTTCAACTTCATGTCGTAATTACCCATCCAATGCAAATTCCCAACAATACAAACAACCATAATAGAGCATAGACAACTTTGAATGCATCCATGTATCCATCATAAACACTTAGGTAACCTTCCCATACACCTCATAAGCTAGGTTTCATCTACCCATGACATTCACATTATCCACTTTATTATAAGAAAAAACATGAGATAGCAAAATAGGGCAACATTCTGAGAAAGCCTAGAGGTTAATTTTGCTCACACAAAAAGATATCCCAAGCATATCTCAAGATTGAGTTTTGCCGATATAAATGATTTTCATGATGCAAGGAGACCTTTAGAGGCATCATTCCGACTTTTGTTTTTTAAAAAGGTGTTCATTAACAGTTCTATGAAATGGTTTTTTTTTGTTGGAATCTGGCAACATAAATCTATTCGAAATCACTATTTGTTGATGTTAAAATCCATTTTTAAATACAGAAATGGATTCAGCATGAAAAACCCATGAAGCACTCTGATTATGCATAAATAATCACTCAAATCTGCGGATGTAACAATTTCTCACCGAATTTTGGACAAATATCCCTGAAAAATATTACCGAAAAAAAATCATTTCGTAGATTTAAAAACAATTCCACAACATCCACCAATTCAACATACTAACATGTAACCACAATACTCATGTAAATTAAAACCTTCTACAATTTCTTATAATATAAGGAAAAACCAAAAAATTAATGAGTTAAATAAAGAGGGAAGTTCTTTACCAAAAAGGATATGCCATTACCTATTGCCATTTAAGCCAAGTCACCCCTTGCAGTTGAGCACAAGATATTATTACCTCTCTTTTGAAGGTAGAATTACACTCCAAGATGAAATTACTATAACCATCCCAACCACTACTCCAGTGGTCATGAAAGGAGGTTTATTCCATAAAAACCCCAAAGGTTAGTTCATAGAAGGTTTTATAGAATTTCCAACACTACTCCAGTGGTCATGAAAGGAGGTTTATTCCATAAAAACCCTAAAGGTTAATTCATAGAAGGTTTTCTAGAATTTCCAACACTACTCCAGTGGTCATGAAAGGAGGTTTATTCCATAAAAAAAACCAAAGGTTAGTTCATAGAAGGTTTTCTAGAATTTCCAACTCTTCAACAAGACACTGTTATACCAATATAAATAGTATAATACATATACTAATAATAATAAAAATCAACCTAAGGATATGCTTTCCTTGTGGTTTGCGAATATATGATCCTTTACCCAAATCCAAAGTATCCAAACTAGACATACAACTTACCATCAATATTTTGTGTCAACCAAAGAATTAAACATCGATGTGTAAATATGAAGTGTATAAACATGTTATAATAAATTATATCAACAAGCAACATTAACCATTTACAAAAGCATTTCTAACATAGGCTTACAAGAAATAAGCCATACTCTCTCATATGACTAAAGATACATAATTACTAAAGAAACTTGTATACTCTGTCATGTATAAAATATATTAAAAATACCATAGGCAATACCCAATATGGTATAAACATCTCATGAATAAATTTCCCATGCCATTATGTTAATTTCACGGAAAAAAAACTACAACCAAGATTTCACCACACATCGATGTGTAAATATGAAGTGTATAAACATGTTATAATAAATTATATCAACAAGCAACATTAACCATTTACAAAAGCATTTCTAACATAGGCTTACAAGAAATAAGCCATACTCTCTCATATGACTAAAAATACATAATTACTAAAGAAACTTGTATACTCTCTCATGTATAAAATATATTAAAAATACCATAGGCAATACCCAATATGGTATAAACATCTCATGAATAAATTTCCCATGCCATTTATGTTAATTTCACGGAAAAAAAACTACAACCAAGATTTCACCATTTCCTTCATAACAGAAATTTATAGTTACAAAATTACTGAAGTAGTAATTATTCATAGCAGAAATTTATAATTGCAACATTACTGAACTAGTAATTATTCATAACATAAATTTATGATCGCAACATTACTGAAGTAGTAATTATTCTTAAATGCAAGAATGTTGGGTTTATATTTATGACCAGCACTCTTAGTCTTCTTGGACTTCTAATATTCTTAATCAGGGACAAACAATTTTCTATGTTTATATTAAATTTTAATTACTTGAGGAGGAGAGAAATGGTTTCCCAACCATGTGCAAACAATTTTTCTCTTTGGGTAAGCAAGTTGCTACGTTTATAAGTGTTTTGAATGCTCTGGAATATGCCCAAAGTAAAGGCCAAGATATGGATGAAATGTGCCCAAAGTAATTGTCAAGATATGGTTATCATAGGCTGATCATTTTTTTGGGGGTATATATTGCTGAATATGGCTCTATCAGTATGCATAGGCTGTATATCTATGTTAAAGAGGCTGTATATATGGTAACTATGGGCAGAATCTTACAACAAAAGCAAATTCAATAGACTTGGAAATATGTTGGATATAATTTTTTTTATGTCTATTAACGTGAATATTCTTCCCTCTTTACCTACTCTATCAATATTTAGTTTGTTTCCCTATTAGTATTTTCATAATGGGTCAGGAATTTGAATTTCTTGTGCACCATTCTTGAGTGGTTTTCTATTTTCTTTATTTTCAATTAGTGATCTCTGTTTTGCATCTTTGATGCAAATATCATCTTTTCAGAAAGCACAGAACATATTGCATGCCTTTCCCAAGTTCAACATTGGTAAACTTTTGATGGATTGGTCATACTTTAGCATACTATGAAGTCATATGCATTCACTAAAATGTATTCCATTCCCGACACTACAAGTTTTGGTTTTCTGTAATTCTAGAGCATATGGGTGTCAAAATTAATTCTTTTGTAGATATTTTGCTAGTCACTATTAAATGGCTGATTTTATTCTTCCGTAGATGGATTTTTGTATTATCTGTCATCAAACTTTAGCTGCTTCTCCCTAGTATCATCTTCTTTGTGTACTCTTGAAACTGCATTAGTATTGAATCTATTGATGTGTATCCCATATGAGGCAGGAGCTAGCGTTTTGGAAATTTAGTGTGTATATTTTTCTGATTGGTGTTATAACAGTGTAACCTCAGCAAATGACATATATGCATTGCCTGGATTATGGATCCCTACTTTAGAACTTGTAGTGTATCTTAACTGATTTTCTCTTGTGTCTATGATGTGTGGCTTGGTAGTTGGCATTTTCACTTTGACCTAACCCCTCCTGTTTTAATTCACAACCGGTGAATAGCATCTTTTATATGGTCTTTACTTTCATTATTGAATGTAAAGAAGGATCGTTATTTTATGAATATATGATTTCATAATGAAATTAGAAGAGTGTAACTGGCTCTGTCAAGCCATGGAGATATGCTCTGTGTAGAAACAGAGCAATGCTTGAAGGAAAACCTTTGACATTACCAGCATAGTCCTTAAGGAGTTGTGTCTTTACTTGATTACTCATATTGTTTTTTTTTAGTCTGTCTAGTCGTCTTTAACTGAAGTATTAGAAACTTTTGCAGTTGTCTCTTTGCTTGATTACTCGTATTATTTTTTTTGAGTCTGTCTAGTCGTCTTTAACTGGAGTATTAGAAACTTTTGCAAGTTGAAACACTAGAGTTGGCATATTTGTCTAGAGCTGTTCAATTCTCCTTAAACTAGGGTGTTCTCACAAATTAAGAGCAGATTGACAGCATGACAACTGTAATTCTCGTAAATGTATGCAGTTATTAGATTAATATTCCATGTGAAAAGTGATAGAATGCTATAGATCTTTCTATTTGACTAATGTATAAAGTTTATCTTAGAAGAGTTAAGTTAGGAATCTACATAAGAGCTAGGATGATGAACAAGACATTACTTCAAAGGCTTTTGTAATCATGTCTCAATCCTATATCAGTTACATTCTTCTAGCAGAAGTTTGCTTGCCAAAGAAAATCAATTTTTTTTCTAGCCTTAGCACATTAAGACATAATTAACTTTGCAGGGAAGAGTTTAGCATATGTATACACATTAATAAGCACCTTATTTGGGAAGTAAATTGTATGACAATAAATAAGAATTTCTTTTGAGCCGAAGGCTCTACTACAACAATTGCTAAAGAAATTAAACCCCATTACATTGAACTAAAAATTCTGAATTCTGGAATTCATTTTACTCATAAAAAGCATTCCAAGTTTCATATTGACCAAAGGGAAAAGACATGAGAAACTGATTATTATTATTATTCCCATACCGAGAATGATTCCTCTAACCATGCATCCAATACAATTTTTGAACCAACATTTCAATTTCATCAAACTCTAAAAAAAAATAGGAATATAAGTGGGTTTGCAAATTGACCCAAAACAGAGTCCAAAATTAAATGGTTCCTCCCAGTTCAGATAAGAACAGATCACTCTGACAATTAGACACATTTGGAGCATAAAAGAGGAAGTATTCCTCTCATTCCCATTTTAAATTTTAACAAATTTCATAGCAAAAATTCCCAAGTTACAGGGATTCAGCAAACTAAATGTAAATCTGAATTGGGTGAATTCGTAGGTCAATCTGGAGCATGCTACAGGTTGTTAAAATCATGAAGGAGGCATGCATACTGAGGCCATAAACCCCATGCACCCACTAGAAGACATTTTAAGCATTTGCAGTTTACTTTTCAGAATTTAAATCACCTTTTTCCTCCTAAAATAAGGATGCACTTCATAATCTAACACGGTATAAGATTTCGCTTATACCTTTGAGTTCCATGGACTTTTCAATAATTGAGAAATCCTTTTGCATTTTTCCCTGCACTTCTTTGACAAACTCCAAGACTTCACTCAGAGTGGAAGATGAAGTATGGAGGTGGATAAGACACATGGTTCTCCTCAGTGGATTCCATACTATCTCTAGAAGAGACAAGTCATCACCATCAGTATAATTTTTTTTCCTTCAATCCAACAATTTATATTTATAAATTCAAAACCAAGCATGAAGGCCCCAAGGCCCTAGTGTTAGAGCCTCGCTCTAATACCACATGTAATGCCCAACCTACCAACCCATGCAACACATAGAAAAACTTAGAGAATAGTTCATGCCTTGTTTTTTTTTCAAACAAAGGATGACGGGAAAACAAATCTAACAAGACTGAACACAATTTAACCTCTCAAGACATTATTCCCAGTACCAATGCATAGAATAGAGACCAAAATAATTGAGCATAAAATTTATAGCAGAGTGAATTTCTCTAAATCTAAGAAGGATTTTGATCACCTTCAGGTTATTATTCCATATCATATAACTTTATTTTCTTCACGAAAACAGTAGAAACCTTCTGATATGATTAATATGAGTCAAAATCAGAACTATCAAAGTTATTCTACCATTTGCAATATCACGAAAAAAAAACTCCAGGAAATCATTTCTTAGAAGCCACACTAGCAACTCTCCTACTAAAATTTACTATAGGTCTGTCTAAACACTCTCGTGGAATTTCCATCCATGGAAATGTGAGGGGACCCTACATCTCTGTCTGTAATGGAAAAATATGCTGATCAACTAGTATGCATCCATATTATTTTGGAAAGTGATTATGATTGTAAGCGACACTCTATAGAAAAGTCAAACTCCTTTCCTTTTTAATGTTAAAAGATGTTTTATGATTCTTTGAAGTCTTAGAACTGTTACTGTTTGCAGAAGTCCATATGTAGAACTACAAGCCAAGGAAAAGTTAAGAATATACAAGATTCCAAATGTCACATATATCAACACACATCAACACAAACTTCTATGGATACATCCTATCATTCAATGCTTTTGCAGAGAACTATAACAAAGGAGAAAGCAGACTGAAAACAATATTATGCATGTCCAATGGTTATAATATGTGAGGCTTCTTTATGAGTGGATATATGAGAAAGATACTCCTCCCATAGTGAAAACATTAGTGGAACTATTCACAGTGGATGATATCAAGCAAGGAATTTTTAAAATTGGGGGGTTGAGTTCCTTGCACCTCAAGCGGGAAAACGAAGGACATAGATGGGCTTCAAGCTGAATTTTTAAAATTGGGGGGTTGAGTTCCTTGCACCTCACATAAAAGAAATTTTCAATGGGGTCATCCAAGACGGCTTTCTAGGAGAATGGGCTAACCAGTCTGGTCATTCCTCTCTTTAAGAATGGAGATATCAATAACCCTTCCAACTAGCACACTATTATGGTCAACCCCTTCATGTGCAAGCTTTTTGGGAGCATGATAGAGCGACGAATCAACAGTTGGGCAGAAGATGAGGGAAAAAGGGAAGGCGGGTTTTAGACCTAGGCATTCTACCATTGATCATTGTGTCACCCTTAGACATTTGATAGAGAAAATCTAGGACAAACAAGGTGAAACAGCCTATTGTTGTTTTGTGGACTTTAAGAAAGCCTTCGACACAGTGCCTAGAGACAAACTATGGAACAAAATGGAAGAGTTGGGTATCCTAGATGGATATAGAGCGACAGTTCACAGACTTTATGAGAAGGTTAGAGCTAAAATCAGAACAAGTGAAGGAATGTCCGAATGTTTTGGTAGTGATATTGACGTTAAACAAGGATTTCCTCTATCTCCCACTTTGTTTGGTTTATACATTGATAAGTTGGAAACCTAGTTGAGCAGGACAGATGGAGAGGGTCTCCATCTAGCAGGGTATGTGGTGAAGCTACTTTTATTCGCGGATGATCTTATTCTAATTTCAAAAATAGCACATGGTTTAAGAGAACATTTAAAGGCCTTAGAATACTTTTGTCAAGAAGTAGGGATGCAAGTGAACATTACCAAGACCAAAATCATGATCTTTTCTTTAAATAGAAAAGACAAACCAATCACCTTTCTTTTCGAAGGCAGTCTATTGGAGATAGTGAAAGAATACAAATATCTTGGGATTGACTTCCACTATAAACTCAGTTGGGAGACTTGTAGGGAGAAAAGGATACAGGGAGGATGGATAGCCTCATACTTACTCCAAAATAGGTGCAAAAAAACTGAATTTTGGGATCGAAAAACCAAGAAAACCCTCTTTGGTTTGCTAGTTACGCCGGTTGTTCTCTATGGTTGTGAAATATGGGGAAGCAACACGTCAACTTGCAGATGGAGACAACTAGAAAGAAATCAAAAGCAATTAATTACTAGCAATCTCAAAGTTAAAGCCACAGTCCCGTATGAAATTCTTTTAGTTGAAACAAGTACTTTTCCATTGGAGACAACATCGATAACCAAATTAATAAGTTATTTAAAGGTGGAAAACATGGATAACCAACACTGGCCCAAGTTAGCTATGGTGGAGGAGTTAGACCGTAGGAAGAAAACTTGGATGAAGAAAAATAAAAAGTGGTTGAGTAAGTGGAATATCAAGTTGCAGGAATGTCCTAACACCAAGGAAGAAATAAAAAAGTTTGTGTTTGAAAAATTTAGGACTGCCATGTGGACTAATCACAATGGGCATAAAAAAACATACTACATCAAGGAGTTTAACCCAAATTGCGACCATAGTGAGAAAACATATTTAGGGGCAGCTATTAAAGGAAAATCAAGGATATTAGTTGCATGACGGGTTTACATCACCTTAGATGTGAGACCGGTAGGTGGAGGGTACCCAAGGAAGTTTGGGAAGAGAGAACTTGCATATTCTGCAATAAGGGTGTGGTGGAGACAGAGTGACACTTTGTCACGGAATGTGCAGCCTAGGAGGATATCCGCAGTCAGTATGAAAACAGCTTAAAGGTTGACAACAAGCACCAGCTATTTGACAAGGATAACATCAACCAGATTGCTAGTCTTCTAGTCAAGATTCACAGCAGAAGATTCAACATCGAAAAGAATGTGAAAATAATTTAGGATTGTTATTCTCTTGGTCCCTTAGGCTCTTCAGCCTAGTGGATGTCATTAAAATCAATCAATCAATCAATAGATGTCTCATTGACTTAAGATTCACACGTGTATTTTGTTGGTTTGTCTGCCCTTGAGATCCGTTTTTTATGTGCTTCACTTTCAAAAAAATAAAAAAAGATGAATTGCATTATTGCAATATGTTGGAGATATCATAATTCCTCCAAATTACAAGAGCCCTTAAGATTCTACATGTAGAGGTAAATTACTGTTTACAATACCTTTGTTTTAATTTACATGAGAATGAAGAACCAAAACCCATAATACTTTCAATTACAACTGACTTGCTAAAAGATGCATGAATAGTAGATTTGACATCTAGACAACAGCTGGGAGACAAAACCCAGATGACAGACAGATTTGGAAGATGTGCACAGGTTGACGAAGACAATAAATAAGGCGCCTATCATGTAAAAAAAATAGTAGTTTAAGTTTTATAAAGTTTAAGTTTTATAAAGTTCAAGTTTAAAAACTTTTAAAATATGCCATCAAAAAAATATATAGCCAGCAATGCCCTGGACCCAACAAAGTCTGCACTGAAAATGCCCGGCGATTCAAAAGCAAACATCATAGAGACTTGACCACACAACCTACCATGGAGCATATAGTAGTTTAAAGAATGCAACCATCAAGACAGATGTCAGGTAGGAGAATGTGAGGTTGACTCATGTAAACAGTACTCGGGCAGCCGTTTCACCTTGGAAAATAAAATTGCATACCAAAATCAAACACAAAAAAATACTCAGAATGGGCAGCGATTTCACCGTAGAAATAGAAAAATAAGATTGCATGCCAAAATAAAACCCAGAAAACAATACCTAGAATAGAAAGGGATTTCACCCTATAAAAATAATATTGCATATTAAAAGAAAAGAAAAAATCAATTCCGTGAGTGGGTAGCGGTTTCATCCTTGGTAAATCCATTTGGTAGCATGAATTAACAAAAATAATAATACCCATGTAGCAGCAATTCAGCTATAGGAAATTGATTTGTTTAGATAAACTAAACACATAATCGAACCCCATAAGGGCAACAAATTCTCCATTGGAAAATCGATTTTATTTCAAAAGATTAACCAAAACAACTACCCTCGACTTGCTTGGTAAAGAAGTTTCATTAAACAATTTGTATGTACGCTATTGCACTCTCACACCATTATCATGAATAACACATTATTAATAATAAACGAATCTTATAACATATGATATGGAGTATTTTTCTCTGACTAACAAATCATTGTGGATACAAAAGGAGAAGTCTTACGCACTCCCACCCTTTAAAGTATGCTTTAGCTTCAAATTTCTTGCATTTTCAACTTTTATGGTGCGAATCTGTTTCATCCCAGCCATACTCATGGAAAACTTCTTTCCCTGAAACCGTGAGTTGTGTGGGCTTATAACTAGTTATGGGTGTAGAATATATGAAGCATGAATTTTATTATCCCTTGGTAAATATCTACCATTCTAGTTAAGTTTTTCATGCTGGAGCATTTCTATATTATCTTCCTTCTTTTTTGTTCAAGCCATGGATTCCCCCATCTATTTATATAGATGCATTAATGGCTCTTGACAGGTTTTGCACGACTAGGAGATGGCATATGAGGTCGACTGAGACTTCCATCTTCTCATGCAGGCCTAGTGAGGCTAGTCACCTCACCCCTTTCATGCAAAATTTAACATTTTCTTATTTATTATATTTTTTAGTTCTCAATGATTTATCACCCCCCTTTTGAGGTGTCAATGCATTTTTTTTTATATAAATTATTTCTTTTTCCTTTAATAAATAATTCATTTTTTAATATGATATTTGTAACATCCCCATTTAATTAATGATTAATGTAAATATAATATGTGGCTACAACCAAGCAATGTATATGTGAAATGTATTTATGAACTTTAATAATAAAATGTGATGCCAGTGGCTTAGGGTACATGGACATCCATGGGGGTTGAATTAATCCACAAGAGAGAGGAGGGTCTATGAGAATGTCTAAGAGAGGGGATCCAAGGGGGATTACCCATGTCTATTAACTCAACCCACACTCTTGAATTTTATTATGACTATGTATTAAACTCTATTTTTTTATTAAGTGTCCCCAAAGCCAATCATTAGATGCATGTAAGAGGGTGGGTGTGAGAAGTCACATCCCATAGTTATTGGGAGCATGGGGGCTAAGTACAGTTAGCTTGGGGAACTGTGTGAGTCAAGTAAGCAAGCCAAAGGAGAGAAATTTGTATGGGCAGTGACAACAATTTTAAACAACCAAGTTTTGGGTATGACCAACAAGTAGAGAGCAAGAAAGAGAGCTGGGAGTTGGAACATCCATGGAGGGTGAATTCCAAAGCATGGTGGAGTGTTTTTGGAGCGTATTTGGAGTTGAAGACTAAAGAGCCAAGTTGTCAAGTTTGAAGAGTGAAATCCTTTGTGAGTTGCACTGTAACAACAAGTGTTTGTTGTTGTTTTTCTTGGTAGTTTTCCTAGAAGTGAGTTCTCTTAAGTTCCCAGCAAAGACATTCTCACTTACCTGTGCTAGAGAGACCTTGATAAATGAATTGGACGTCCAAGGAACTGAGATTAGTGAAGGGGTACATTCCTTGAGTCAAGTAAGCAATCCAAAGGAGAGAAATTCGTATGAGCAATGACAACAGTTTTAAATAGTTAATTTTTGGGTATGAATAACAAGTAGAAAGCAAGAAAGAGAGTTGGGAGTTGGAGCATCCATGGAGGGCGGATTCTAGAGAATGATGGAGCATATTTGAAGCTGAAGACTGAAGAGTCGAGTTGTCAGGCCTGAAGAGTGAAATCATGTGTGAGTTGCACTGCAACAACAAGTGTTTGTTGTTGTTTTTGCTAGTAGTTTTTCTAGCAGTGAGTTCCCTTGAGTTTCCAACAGAGAGATTCTTCATTACCTATGTCAGAGAGAACATGATAAATGAATGGGACACCCGAGGGAATGAGATTAGTGAAGGGTACATTCCTTGGGTTGGATAGGTCGAGAGGAAGAGAGTTGGTGGAAAATCAAGATTGTTGTAGGAGAATACCAATGGGTTGTGGGATTTCTGAGTTGTGAGTGGAAAGTGAGAGACCACCCTCTTTTGTGGATTGATAGCCCAAGCTTGGGTGATTTGTTGTTGAGATTTGGAACAATGAGTCTATGGTCCCAAGTAGTTGGTTGCACAACTATTTATAAAAGATAAGTGTTTGATCTTGTTTATGTTTGCATTATGAGTTTATTTGATGTGCATTAAATCTGAAATTGAGGATGATTTATATGTTGATGTAATAAGCTAGTTTACTGCATTCATGTATGATTTTATCATGTTGTATATGCATCTAATAAATGGTATCAAACAATAGTTAAATCTTGTTGCAATTCATAGCTAGAAGCTACATGAAATTAATTAGCTAGCAAAATTTTTAATTTATGAGTTTTTCCACATGTAATGGACCTCAGTTGGGTTGGGGGATATTACAATATTACTATATTCAAGAGCCCTCTCAAAGTCACTAATTCGAGCTCTTAACTAATTCATCCTTAAGATCCCTTCGACTTACATGGCTTAGTTCAAAACTTGAAAGGCATAGTTACTAGGGAGTAGGGATTTATACCCCTACTACATGCGCCCCCCCCCAATCATAAAAATCCATATATTCTACAAATAGGGACTCCATGCTTATATTAATACTCTATGCCTTAGTTGATTCTCCATGCCTCCATTAAAAATTCACTGGTTATGGTCGACACCCATCTGTTGGCAAGTTGGAAAGACTTTTCCCTGTGTCCTGCACATGCAATAATCACACACATATTATGTAGATCGATATCATGTAAGCATCATAACAATCAACTTCTTAATATTACTAGTTACCCTCCACATATATTTATTGTTTGACCCCAACCTGGAGTTCTCCCAAACAAACATATCCACTTATGCCACCCTTAGGTGACCAATGTCCTACACCACTAAGATCAACAAAATTATGTTTGAATACATGTGTGTATATATGAAATATAAGAAATATAAAATGGTTGCAAATGGTTTCCAAGAGAGATGAGCGACGGTCGATGGTTGAGCGTCAGAGAGATTCATGAGGAAGTTTAGTTTGCCAAAGAGAATCGTCAATGGAGCTCAGATCAACGGTCCAGATTGTTTCAAGCTAGCGATCGATGGTGGAGATTCATCAACAGACTTGGAGAAGGTTTGGCGGATCAAAGGTTGATTTTATTTTGATTTAAGATTGACGTATTGGATTTAAAAGATTGTTATAGTAGTAAAACAATCAGTTTTTGACAATTTGTTTTTGGGATTTGAAGGTCATGAAGTTGCGGGGAAATTTTGAGGCCATAAACAACATTTTTAGCCAATCACGACCCATGAGAGTAGAGTGTACCAATTGGTACACTTTGTCTCTGCAGCTTAAATAAAATAACTCGGAGAGAGCTATCCAATGATCTACTTTGGGCACAAAATAGAGTTTGTATGAGAAAATTATAGGTGAAACAATTAAGGTAAAATTTTGGCACCAATTTACTTCTAGAGGGCATAACTACTTGCTCATAAGTCCATTTTGGGCTCAAGCGTAGTCTATTGAAATATTACGAACCATAAAAGATATCCATGGAGCCAAATTTGAAATCTGGGTATGTCAAAATGTGCAGAAAGAGAAATAAGACACTTGTAGGATACATGGGTATATTGGGAAAAAAAAATCAAAACTTCTCTGAACCATAATTTTCAGCTCGAAGCTCATATTTGAGCAAAAAAATAGTCGTTAGAAAGTTCTTGAGGAGTAGAATAAATCTATTCACCCATAATTTTGAATTGGACACTAATATTTTATCAGAAATTAATAAATCAGTTCTGCAACAGTAAGTGAGTGGAAATTGCAACTTGTAAATGTTGTAATGTTTTGCTCAGAACTCAAAATGAGGCATGAGTACAACCATTGAAGAGTTATTTTAGAGAGGAATTCCTCTACGGAATCATATTTTGAATTGGTGCATTGTATCCTTCATAAATTGATGAGAATAATAACCCGTATTCTAATTGATGAAATGTTTTATGTTATGCATGTGCTAACAATAATTATTACATGCACATTTCTTGCAGAATTAGAGGTACAGAAAAATAACTTTGGTTCTTATATTAAGACTCAAGTTATGGAGGATGCACAAAGATATTACAACCATGAAGAGGAGGTCATGGGTCTTTATGTTAGCATGATAAATGCTAAGATAGAGTCAAATGGAAGAAGAGACAAGTGAGAGGTTGTAACTATGAGAAATTTGCATAAAGAAGTGCAAAGCTATAGAGAAGATAATGAAAGGATTACAAAGGCTCAGGAAGATATACTTCAAAGTTTGAATATGTTCCATAAGCAATATAACAATGACTCTGGCACCAAGCAAGAAGCTAGTTCTACACAAGTGACAACATCCATATCCCATAGCAGGAAAAATGATCATGGGAATGATAGGAAGTCAAGAAGCATGAGCAAGCACCATCATTCTCCAAGGCAAGAAACCAGAATAACTCATGCAACTTCAGGGCTAGGGAGTAGCCCAATTTTGTCTCATGTCAGGAGGAAAAGGAGAAGGCCTCAGGTAGACATTCTGCAAGGTGAACTAAAGAAAATCAAGCCACCAACTTTCATTGGTGAGCATAAGAAAGGAGAAGAGGTCGAGGCCTAGCTGTTTGGAATGAAGAAATATTTCCAACAACACGATTACCCCTCTAGGGTAGAAGCTATAATTACATCCCACCACTTGCAAGGAAAATCATCCATTTGGTGGGATCAACTTAAGCAAGCCAAACACCTTGATGAGAAGAGTATCTCATGGAGACAGTTCAAATGATATTTCTAAGAGAAATATTTGTCCGAGCATTATTATGAAAGGAATATGAAATATTTATTTGAACTAAAGTTGGAAAGCATGACAATGGATGAATATGAGAATAGGTTATTTGCATTGTTGAAGCATGTGGACTTTCTAAAGGATGAAAAGGTCAAAATACAAAGGTTCCTAAGTGGGTTACCATCCTTCTATTATGACAAGATACAATATGATAACCCCGAGACTTTGGAGGAAGCCATAAGGAGATAAAATCATCTTTATGAGCAGAGCAAAGGAAGGCCAATATTTCAAAATCCTTGGAGTGACAAGATGAAGGGTAAAAATGATCAAAGGCAAAAAAGTTTTAAGCCACCTTTTTTCAAGAAGAAATCCCAAGCAAATCAACAAGTTCATTCAACCCAAAATGAGCACAAGACTAAATAGTCATTTGGGAAAACTTCAAGGCAACAACCTGTATAATGTTGGGGATGTGAGAGAAATCACTTATACAGGGACTTCCCTCATAAAGGTGAAAGAATGAGGATTGTCCACAACATTCAAGAGGATGAAATAGTTGAAGAAATGGGAGGAAACATGTCAAGGATTTATGCATACTTGGAAAACAAGCAAGAATAATATCAATCCCCCATGATTGAAGTGAAAGGTAAGAATGATAACCAACCCATAGCAATTTTAATTGATTTTGGAGCTAGCCATAGTTACATAAACTCTAACATTGTTGAAATATTTCATTTGCAAAGGAGTAAGCATAATAAATATTGGTTAGTTCAACTAGCCACATGGGCTAAGAAGAATATCAATGAGTTGGTTTGTCATGTCCCCTTTCAAGTGATCATGGGACATGGACGAAGTAGCCTAAATGATTCCCATGGGCTATAGTCATTAAAAAAAGAATTAATTAATTATTTAATGTTCTAAGAGGAAAAGTGCCTAACAAAAATGACATTAGATAATTAAAATGCGAAAAAGAGAAAAAAGTGCCAAAAGTGACTTAGGAGGAATATGAAAAGTCACTTAAAATGATTAAAAGGAAAAAAGGTCGCAAAAGAGTCAACGAATAAATAAAAAAGAAAAAAGAGGGCGCCCTCTCTCATTCTTGCATTGGCATTTTTCTAATTTTTCATTGAGAGAGCTCATTATGGCTTTGGAACTCTTGGGACAGAAACCCTAGGAGGAATTTTCAGGGATTGGCTTTGGTGGTGAAACCATCCACCCTAGTTAGTCATTCTGGAGAAGAGATCATCTAGATTTATTCTGTGTGCTTCATCGATAAGTAAGATATCTTCAGTAGTTGTGCCTTTCATTCAAATTTGTGACTGAGTTTAGAGGTTTCGGCTGAGTTTGGTTTGCAAAAGAGTCGACTAGCCTAAGAGGGCCGAGTTCTCCATTTGCTAGGCCATATTATTTTCATTGTGGGAAACTTTCCTATGGTTTGAGTTTGATTTCCCTTGGGGAATGAATTGTGGGCCGAGGAAGGAAAATTTCTGAGTATATGGGGTAGAGTTTGGGTCGTTTGTTGTTTTAGTGACCAGGTTTACTTGCCCAAATCAAATCTGTTAACTCTTGGGTCGTAACTTCTACCCAAACAACACATTTCTCTTTGTTGAGTGGACCATATCATATATGGGCCTATCCTTCAGAGTGTTGGGTCTGTATTTTTATCTGGTGGATGAATTGGGAGGGTGGGTCGATTTGTGTAACTGGCGGGGGTGAATTCTCTAAACTAGGTGCATTATTTTGTCTACTGAGGCATCTCCTATGTGGATACTAGTTGCTTAAGAGGGAGCATTTTGGAAGCAATCTACAACACCACTCTCTTAATATATGTAAAGACTACCTACAAAACTGAATAACAAGTTCTTTGTCACTCATCCACTATTCTATCTGTTGATTGTTCACTATGTAATGTCTATTGCAAATAATTAATTCAGTGAGTGCTTTGAGTTTATATATGGGTGCTAAATAGTGAGCTACAACAGAACTGTGTATTGCATTTTATTTGGTTTGCTATCTCATATTTTGGATA
>JZKD02S1662624.1:62067-79385 GCA_000966675.3 Picea glauca
AGTAATCCTTAATTTATGTGTTGCAAATTGATCCTGTTGCTTTAAACACATAACATTTCACTTGCAATAATTATTCAAGTTTTTCAAGTCTTCTTCATTTTTAGATCATGTGCACTGACTCGAGGGAGATCAACAAGATAACCATCAGGTACAAATTTCCATTTCCAAGGATGGATGATTTGATGGATTGCTTGAGTGGAGCTAATTTTTTTTCGAAGATTGATTTGAAAAGTGGTTATCACCAAATCCGCATGAGAGAAGGTTATGAATGGAAGACAACATTCAAAACCATTGAGGGGTTGTATGAATGGCTTGTCATTCCATTTGGTTTAACAAATGCGTCGAGTACTTTCATGAGGTTGATGAATGAAGTCCTGAAGGATTTCATCAGAAAATTTGTTATCGTGTATCTTGATGATATACTGATTTTCAGCAAAACAAATGCAAAGCATCTGAAACATTTGGCTACAGTGATGCAAAGGTTACAGCAGGAGAAGTTGCTGATAAACATGAAGAAATCCTCATTCATGAAGACGGAGCTCATTTATTTGGGGTTTGTTATTTCTGCAGATAAGTTGAGGATGGATCCAGATAAAGTGAAGGTAATCAAGAATTGGCCATCACCAAAGAATATCTTTGAGGTGAGAATTCTTCACGGATTGGCTAGTTTCTACCGAAAATTCATTAGGAATTTCAGTGGAATTAGTGCACCGATGATGGACACAGTGAATAAGAGACACAAATATTTTCACTGGACAGAAGAGGTTGAGAAGAGTTTAAATTTGTTGAAGAGGAAAATCACGGAACAACCAATCCTAGTGTTGCCTGATTTCCAAAAGACATTTCAAGTGAAATGCAATGCAAGTGGATTTACAATAGGGGTAGTCTTGAGTTAAGAAGATAGGCCGATAGCATACTTCAGAGAGAAGCTGAATGAAGCCAAGATAAAATACTCCATGTATGACAAGGAGTTCTATGCTATTATTCAGGCATTGAAGAAATGGAGACATTACTTAATTCCTGAAGAGTTTGTCTTATACAGTGATAATCATGCATTGAAATTTGTGACTCAACAGGAGAAGTTGAATCAAAGACATGTAAAATGGGTTGAATATATGCAAAATTTCACTTTTGTAATTAAACATATTTCTGGTACTGCTAACAAAGTTGCTGATGCTTTGAGCATGAAGTGTTTGCTATTGTAGGAGTTCAAAGTCAAAACATTGGGTTTTGATGATCTCAGGGAGATGTATCAAGCTGATCCATATTTTAAAGAGGCGTCCGAAGCAGTTGAGAATCCAATTCTCAGAGATAGAAGCCAATGGTCATAATACATGATCCAGGAAGGATTATAGTTTAAAGGTAATCAACTTTGTATTCCAAAATGCTCCGTGAGGGAGAATTTGCTGAAGGAGAAACACAATGGAGGATTGGCCGGACACTTCGGTCACGACAAGACATTCACAAAGTTGAATGAGTCACATTTTTGGCCAGGAATGCGAGAAGACATCAAAATATTTGTGGACAGATGTAAAATTTGTCAACTTTCAAATGGCAAGAGGCAGAATGCAGGATTTTATCAACCATTACCCATACCTGAGAGGCCGTGGGATGCAGTCAGCATGGACTTCATATTGGGCTTGCCAAGAACACAAAGAGGGTTTGAATCAATCTTTGTGGTGGTGGATAGATTTTCCAAGATGGTACACTTCATTCCATGTCAGAAAACCAGTGACACAACTCACATTGCAAACCTGTTTTTCAAAGAAGTCATTCGACTTCACGACTTACCACGGAGCATAGTTTCGGATCGAGACACTAAGTTTGTAGGACACTTTTGGAGGACCTTATGGAAGAAGTTGGAAACTAACTTGTCATTTAGTTCGGCTTATCATCCTCAGATGGATGGACAGATAAAAGTGGTGAACAGAAGTTTGGGAGACTTACTGAGAAGCTTGGTGACAGAACACCATGGCCAGTGGGATAACATATTACCACAGACAGAGTTTTCTTATAATGACTCAGTTAACAAAAGAACAGGGCAGATTCCATTTCAGATTGTCTATGGCATGTATCCGAGAGGAATTTTTAAGCTGAGAGATTCAGAACATATTGCGACTAGGAGCGTTAGTGCAGAAGATTTCGCATAAGTGATGAAGGAGCTTCACAACCAGGTGAAGGAGCGATTGCAACATTCGAGCCAAGAATATAAGTGGAGAGAAAATCAACACAGGAGACAGCTTCAATTTGAAATTGGTGATTTGATCCTTTCACATTTGAGAAAGGAAAGGTTCCCGAGAGGAACATATAATAAACTGAAAATGAATAAAATCGGAGCATGCAAGGTCTTGAAGAAATTTGGGGCAAATGCTTACAAGATTGAATTACCCGATGGGATCAGAATTTCTCCGGTATTCAATATCTCAGATTTGTACCCTTATAAAGTTGAGGAAGCAGGGACAGGAAATGAACAACCAGAGGTTCAGTGGTGAAAGCAGATGCCAGTTGCAGAAAATCCACAGATGGAGTGCATACTGGACAAAAGGGTCAGCAAGAAGACCAGGCAAAAGCAATACTTTGATTATTTGTTCAAATGGAAGGGCCATCCAGTTGAAGATGCCAGCTGGGAAAATGAAGTAGAGATCTAGAAGCATGGATAGACCGTGCACGAGCTCATGGATAGGAGCCCATGAAAATTTTCAAGCGAGGGAGTATGATGCAGGAGCATCTCAAGCGAGCCAACACGGAGATAAAAGACAGCTGGAAAAGCACCCAATACAAATTTTGAAAATGTCTTGAAACATTAATGAAGTCATCAAGTGGAGGCACACTTGTATAATTTAAAAGGAGCTTGAACGATCCGCTCTCATCCATAGTAGATAGAAGGAATTTATAGTAGTTAATGAGGGTAGATAGAATTTAATTCTAGATTAGACAGTTTTAGAGCGCAAGAGGGAAACGCGATATAGACACCCTCATTGTGTATTGTAACATCATTATGTCAATTGAGAGCATAGAGCATAGAAGAGAAGAAGCAGAGAGCTGTGTAGATGAATTCCATGTACAAAAGTTCTGGATTAATACAAAAAGGGCTTTGATTTAGACTCATGGTGTTCAAATATTCTCTGTGTATGCATTATTGAATGTTATGATCATGAATGATTTACTCTTTCTATCATGCAATTTATTTTTATCCTATGTATGAATGATGTCTTGTTGAATGTTTGAAATCTGAGAGGAAGAGTAAGGAATGAGTTTCAATTATTTCTCTATCTGAGTTAGTAGAATTCTTGCAAGGATTGCAGTGGAGTTTGTCTGCAAGGAGTGCATTGACAAAGGGTTCAGAGGTTTGTCTCTGAAAACTCAGATATGATAGATTTTGTTCTCATTTCCTCAGAAGTGAAGTTAGGCACAGGAGCCGTGCAAAGTGTGCACAGGCCAAGTAGAGTTTTAGGTTTTGTAACCTGAGTGAAGTGTTGAGAGACCGCTACTGCAAGGAGTGCGCAGAGTCGAAGGACTTCAATTCCTTGGAGTAACTGAGGGATCACCGCAAGGAGTGCGAGCAGGAGTTTTCTGAAAGACTCGAAGTTAGAGAAAGCTCAAGAAGGATAAAACCTTCGAAATTGTCAAAGAGGAGCATAGGAAGTTGGTGCCTTGGAACATTGAAAAGGTGTCGCAAGTTTGTGTTACAGGCGGGTAAGTTTCGTGGAAAAACACTTTGGTGAAAAGTTGCAGAAGTCCTTGAGAAGGAAGGGAAATTGATGGTTGGAATTCTCCATGGAGAATTCGCAAAGTCCTGCGAATCATCAAATCTCACAGAAGAGTAGGGGAGTTACGAAAAGTGTTTTCAAAGGGTTCAAGCTCAGAAGAGACAGAGCCATAGATCCAAGACAACAAGAGTTGTTTGATTTGGTCATGGATTTTCATTTCGGGGTTTTGGGAGTTGGGGGACCGAAAGCCTTGTATCAGGACTCATGAAATCGTGAAGTGTGAAGTCCTGAAAAGGTGGAAAGTCTAGTTGTGGTCCAGCCTCGGGAATTGTGTCGGAGTTTGACATTTCATAATTTTTGGGAAATAGAGAGTTGGTATTTCAGAGGTCGTGGAGCAGAGTTGCATGAAACCGCAACTCGCGAACTCATGAAAGTCAAATATCCAAAGTTGATATCGGGATTCGGGAATTTGGGGTTTACGTTGAAAAGAGATTTTGGTATCGAGAGTCTCGAACTCCCGATACGCAAAAATCGCGTTGACTGTTGGATCAAGCAGGGAATCACAACCGTTGATTTCTTTTGGTGACCGAACATTAGAGTTCAATAATTTAGGTTTTGGGGGTCTGAGGGATAAGATACTTGATTACAGGATTCGCGAAATCATGAAGTCCGATCTCCCGAAACCTGAAGGGGGAATTCCACGTGGTTTTGCTGTGGGTGCAGATTTTCCCGAAAGGGAAATATAAGAGCCAATTGATGAGAGCTCTTCGGGCCAGTGGAAGAAGAACGATCCTGTGTACGTGGACTTCTGATCTGTGGGTTAGGAGGGCTGTGTCACATTTGGACTGTCAAACGCACCTGTTTTTTTTATGTGCTTGATGAATGGTGTATTCAGGGACTATTTAGACAAGTTTGTCATAGTCTTCCTAGATGACATCTTGGTGTATTCCAAGTTAGAGGAAGAGCATGAACAACACCTGAGACTGGTGTTGCAAGTGTTGAGAGGACACCAATTGTATGCCAAATTGAGAAAATTCTCATTTGACCAAAGGTAGATCCATTACTTGGGGCACACTATTTTAGAAGAAGGGATCGTTGTGGATCCTGAAAAGGTTGAGGCCATCCGAGAATGGTCAGCACCAAGGAATGTGGCGGAAGTTAGATCCTTTATGGGTCTAGCGAGCTATTACAAAATATTTATAGCAGGGTTCTCAAAGTTAGCTCATCCTATCACTTCCTTGCAAAGGAAGGAGAAAAAGTTTTAGTGGACTGAAGAGTGTGAGGACAGTTTCCCATGATTGAAGCAGCTGTTAACTAGCGCTCCAATCTTGAGGATTGCAGATCCAAATATGGATTTTGTGGTGTGCATAGATGCACGTAAGGAAGGGTTGGGAGGAGTTATTAGCCAAGATGGATTTGTAATCTGTCATGAGTCCAGGAAGCTGAAAGAGCATGAAAATAATTATGCCGCTCACGATTTGGAGCTGGTAGAAATCGTCCATGCTCTGAGGAAATGGAGACATTACCTCATGGGAAGGAGATTCGAATTGAGAATAGAACACAATGGTCTGAAATATTTGTTTGATCAACTGACTTTAAACGCTAGACAAAGTAGGTGGCTAGAGTTTCTGTGTGAATATGACTTTGATATCAAGCATATCAAGGGGAAGGAAAACAATGTGGCTGATGCACTCAACAGAAAAGTGCATGACTTACATGCTACAGCCATTAGCATGTACATGACTGATATTAAGGATAGAATTTTGGAAGCTGCAAATGCAGATTTGCAGTACAGAGATTTGGTAGCAAAGCTACAACAGAGTGAAAGGCCACAGAAAAGGGAAAGTTACACCTTGGAAGCTGATGGAATACTTCTGTATAAAAACAGAGTGTATATGCCCAATGTCCAAGAATTGAAACTTGTGATTCTAAAAGAAATGCATAACATGACTTATGCTGGACACCCTGGATATCAAAAGATTGTGGCAGCAGTCAAAAGCTATTACTTTTGGCCAGGTATGAAGAGAGAGATCGCTCAATACATCGTCATATGTATAGAGTGCCAGAAAGTTAAAGCTGAGCATAGGCACCCGACAGGGTTTCTACAACCTTTGCTCATTCCTGAATGGAAGTGGGAAGTGGTGACCATGGATTTTATTACAAGATTGCCCAGAACAAGCAAGAAACATGTTTCGATCATGGTGGTGGTGGATAAGATTACAAAAGATGCCCATTTTATTCCACTGAAAACCACTCATAAGGCAACATATGTTGCTGATATCTTCTTAAAAGAAGTGGCACACTTGCATAGAATTCCTAAAATGATTGTGTCTGATAGGGACCCAAAATTCACCTTGAATTTATGGAAAGGATTGTTCAAAGGATTCAGAATGAATATGAATTTTAGTACAACGTATCATCCCGAGTTTGATGGACAGACAGAGAGGGTGAACAGAGTAATAGCGGACATGCTGGGAATGTTAAAAATTAAACAGAATTTGAAAGCTACCCAGGACAGGCAGAAAATTTATGCTGATAAGAACAAAACCCACAGAGAATTCAAAGTGGGTGATCATGTTTTCTTGAAAGTGAAAACTAACAGGAGTTCCCTGAAGCTGGGAAGTTGTGCCAAGTTGGCAACCAGATTTTTTGGGCCATTTGAAATCCTGAAAAGGATTGGGCTAGTTGCGTATAATCTTTCATTACATGCATCTATGACTGTACATAATGTGTTTCATGTTTCATTGCTTAAGAAATATATACCTAATGCTAATCATGTTATTGATTGGAATGTGATTCAAGTGTAACCCAAAGGTGTCCTACAAGTGCATCCTGTGCGCATATTGGACAAGAAAAACAAACAGCTCTGGAATCGAGCTATAGGGCTTGTAAAGGTCCAGTGGACCTGGTACGGTCCTGAGGACACAACATGGGAGCATGAAGATGTTATGCGGGCAGAGTACCCACATCTTTTTGAAAATTTTTAAAATCTTGCATATGTTGTGTAAAGTTGCCCTAAGGATAGTGCAGAAATAAGGGGAAGGGGATTGTAATGTCCCTAAGGCCGAGCCTAGTTGTAAATCTTGTTTACGAAATGAGTTGTAAAAATGTCTTATAGGATGGTGAGCCAAATTTATATAAGCTGGTGGGATTATGTGATTATTAGGCTAGAGAGCCTAAGTGTTGAAGGCCAAGATCCTGATTTTGTACATGTATCTATGCACATTATTAATAAAAATATAAACACCTCCACGTGCAGATTGACCACGATGAATGAGTGATGGGGGACTAAGCTTCCACAGAGTGGGAAAGGGATTAGGGGATGGAAGGTGGGAAAAATGGACTAAGTGCTAAGCCTAGGGGCTTATGTCCTTGGGGAATAATATTTTAATATTATTCCAAAAGACATGTGAATATTATGTTTTATCCTAAGTTCTTTTTGGAAAGACAAGCAACTTCCAAATGGAAGGAACGCGTGCTGAAGGAATGCATGCAGTTGCATGGGTGAAAAATGTCAACCCAGGCACATGCAAATAAAATGGCTGAGATGAGCCATGATGGGGGTTCCTCCTCCATTCCACCGTCGACCATCTAAACGTGAGTCCCATCGGACCTTTGCAAGAATACCCTGGTGCATCCATGAAAGCCGAAAAGCCTGTGTTGATTTCTGAGATAGATGGTACAACCTCTGTCTGAACAGTTTGAGCCTATGCATGGGATCTCTGTACACCTTGTGCAATCCCGAAACCAAAACCGTGAGTCTATTTCATGATTGTTGAGCCTGTTTGGGAAGCCCGTGTCTATTTTCCCAGTTGGCTGTTGTGGCCACGCAGTGCTGAACTGCACATGGATTACTGGCCAATGTAATTTCGTGCTTATCCTGTGTGTAACCTCTCTCCAAGTGAGGGAGGTGATTATTTTTGGAAGAGGTAGGTTGTCAGGCCTATGAGCAACTCTTTCCAGGTGAGAGAGTTTGCTGGGAAGTGGTTTCTTCCAGAGAGTGTCCAGCACCAGCTTCGGGTTTTGAGACTTCCTGATCTGGCCTGTTGCCGAGACCCAGAGAGGGAGGTGTAGCACCAATGGACTGTGCTTGTGAAGGTGTATACTCCTGGGCATAACAGACATGTGGGGAATGAGAGTCCAGGAGTAGTGGGCATAAGATGGCATCCTGGGAAGAATCCTTCCAGTCATTTTGTGTTGTTTTCCCTATAACCTCATCCTAGCCTAGGATTCCTTACCTTAGGGTGGAGCTTAGTCCCATATCGAGGTTGACCCACTGCTGAGCTTGATGAGAAGCGTGGTCTAAGGCTAGGAGGTTCATGGAAGGCCTGCACGTGGTTGGTGGAATTACCACCGTTTCAAAGATAAGTACGAGACGATGTTTTAATTATGTTTTGCATGTCTGTGTATTTATATTTATCATGTATTCTAATGTGCATATGAATTAATGTTAATTCCATGGATTATTTATGTCAGTAGTAATTTTGTGCTGACTCTGAGTTTAAATGTGTTTAACCTGTTTTAAATGCATGTTATTAATTAAACATAAAATGATGTTGTTCCGCAAAGTAGCACCTGCCCGGCCCGGAATGGGGGCGTTACAGTTTGGTATCAGAGCGTTACAGTATGAAAGAGTGTTACAATATACTAGTGGGGTATGAACATCAACTCCCAGTTGGGAATAACACCATCTAGTAGTGAGGGCATAATATCATATATCAATGGTTGTAGTTGTTATTCACATCAATGGATTTTTTGTGGCTATAATTTCCATGGTATTTTAGGATATATTTCCCATGGTCGATTTATGAGTGAGGTATGTATAATGATATGTTTTAATTTTATTGAATTTGTAATTAGTTAAGTAATTTATTTCACATTGTTTTCCCCTTATGGTGTGTGTGTGTGTGTGTGTGGATGTTTTGAATTCCCCTCCTATGTCTATGTGCTACTCACCCTATGGTAGACACATCCAACAATGTATCTACTTTAGTCACATCCATAGTTGTTGCTAAAATTTACAATATCCACATGTGTGTGCTATATTTCATATTGGATCATTATTAAATCATGTATCTATAAAATGGTTCAACATGACTTGGTGATTGTAGCCATTGGCTAGAGTACTTGACCTATATAATGCCACTTACACATGGTGGTGTTGTACTTCACCTTCACTTGCCACTAGTACACCCAATATAATAACATTCACTATTGTTTCCTCCAAGTACAATGTTGGACCAATGGCTATGTCTCCTAGTCAAGAATGCGGCCAAAATCTAAGCTTGCAATCTCTTTTTGTGATGAGGTGAATAGTAGATGAACCCCTTAATGAAATGTAAATGTTGAATTCCATAAATCAAATGAAATATAAATGAAATATCAATGTTCATATTGTATGGGACTATAGAATATCAGAGAGTCTCATAGAAATGTTGTAATCTTGCAAAACTGTATAACCTATATTGTAATATCCATAATATAAGAAGACAAAAAGCATAGTCCTTCATTAATGATTGGTTTTTCCTTATTGATTTTCTAGGGTAAAAACATTTGTCCATTAATGTGTGTTTCTTTTAATCTATATTTGTATTTCTATTTAGTATAATTGTAGTTACATAATCTAATTGATGTTTTTTTTTTCATGCTTAAGGCACTAAAATATACAAAAATATAGTTTCACAATTGATCATTGTTTTGTGGCCATTATACTTTGTAGTATTATATGTTCAAGGCATGAATAATACCAACGTCTTTACAAGAATGATCAAGCCATGAATATGACTAGGGGATTTAGAGGTTAATGGGGTTTTAGGGAGTAGAGGTTAGAGGTTTAGGGTTAGGGATTAATGGGTTAGTTTGAGTTAGGGGTTTTTAAATAGAAATCACTAATGGAAAGTGGAGATGCCACACTGGTTTAATGTCTTTGTCTTTGTTGTCTTTGTTTTCCTATATTGTATTTGTAAAGTTTGTATCATTTTAATATTTATTATATACACTAATATTACTTGACTTTTTGTAATTATAAAGGAACGACTCCCTAGGGCACTGCCCATGGAGGAAGACATGTTTGTACAAGCATCTTTTCAGGAACATGGAGCGAATATTGAAGATCAAGTTAATTATCCAATGGAAGAAGATGTTGATGTTAATAAGACAGTTGAAGAAGATGGGACAAATATATTGATCCATGAGACATTTAATAATGTTGGAATGGATGATGATTACGACCATATTGATGGTGTTTTTGATATACCTGTACTTGAGAAGGCAAGTCAAACTCTTTATGAAGGCTCCAAAACAAGTCTTCTTTCTGGTATATTGTTGTTGGTGAACTTAAAGGTTATGAATGGTTTGCTAAACACTTACATGACACAGTTGCTAAGGTATGTAATATATTTTGTCACACTTAGTACATGATGATAAAGGTTTTATTTTTTCCTCTATTTTTATTGTTAGTCAATCATGTGTAAATTTTGGATGCAATATGTATGATTAATATTCTTTACATTAACTGGTATTGATTTTTTATGTTGTAGATTGTTAGGTGACTTTTTGTTACCACTTTCAAATGTTTTATGCTGCACTTATCAATATTTACATGCCGTTATGAAAGATATTGGAATGGAATATCAAGCTATTCATGCATGTCCTAATGATCATATTCTATATCATGGAGAACATGTGTCGAAAGAAGAATGCCCGAAATGTCAAATTAGTAGACATCAAACCGATTAAGTAACAAAAAAGGTGCCTCACAAGGTTCTTCATTATATTCCCATAATTCCACATTTGTGGCGATTGTTTAGGTGTAAAAGCATAGAACATTTTATGGATTACCATGCAAAGAACAAAAGTAAAGATGGTGTTCTTTGAATGCTTGCTGATGGATCTGTATTTAAGAAGATAGATGAAATATGGACAAATTTTAAAGACGAACCTCGTAATCTTAGGCTGTCATTGGCAGTTGACGGTGTTAATCGATTTGGAGAGCTCAGATCTACTTAATCAGTGTGTCCTGATTTTGTTATCAACAATAATATTCCTCCATGGATTTCAATAAAGAGGGAGCACATAATGTTGGCAATTATTGTTCCAGGTATTTGTTTACAATAATTTTTTTTAACGGGGTAACATCTCATTTGTCTTGTTTGTTTCATAATTTTGTCTTATACTTTATTGTTTACTCATATATGTTCAATTATGTGATCTTATAATTATGTTTGACATTTTTTTATTTACTCATATATATAATAATTATGCATTGTATGTTAATTCAATTAGGTAAGTACCAAGTCAAATATATGAATGTATATATTGAGCCTCTTATTGACGAATTACTCTAGTTATGGAAGGGCATCACTATGTATGGTATTTCTAGACCAGTAGGTACGCAAAGGGAATTTAAATTCCATGCAATGCTTATATGGAAAATTCACAATGCCCCAGGGATAACACATTTCTGTGGTATGTTATAAAGTTACACTGCACTTTAATAGCATTTAATTTTAAGAAGTTCATATCATGCATGTTTTTTATATAATCCCTTAATTAAACATACTTCGAATAATTGATATAAAATTTAATCCAGCTCTTGTAGTTCTTCAAACAAAGGGTAAATTTCTATGTCCAGTTTGTGGTCCTAAGATGAAATCTAATCATTCAAGAAGTTTAGGAAAAGAAGTGTTTGAAGAGTATAGACACTTCCTCTCTAAGAACCATAGGTATAAAAGTACCAAGAAACATATTTGCAATGGTAAAGAAGAGAATGGATTTAAACCACAGAGAATGACACCTCGTCTATGACAGTTGCAATATAGTAGAAATCGTCAAGGTATATTGGAACAAATTGTCTATCATGTATCATACATGAAATGTTTGTAATATTTTATTTTTGTATTGCATTTTGTTCTTTGTACTAATTGACAAGTATTGTTGCAATATCTTTAATTTATATGCTTCACCTTGAAGGTCGTCATGAATGAATTAATAATGGGGCGCTTCCATAATGAATGAAAATTTATCCCGTACAATTTAGTAGGCTCCCCTACTATGAGCACCTAGAAATTGTTCATTTGTTTCATACAATGCACATTGGGAAGAATGTAACATAAATATTATAGTGAATCTTATATGGAAGGAGTGACAAAGGAAAAAATGTCAAGATTTGTAATGACATTAAGGAGGCCAATCATGCAATGAAAAGTGACATTCATTCAAGTAGCGATGTAGACATCCAAAATATAAGCGTCCTTCCATGGCTATTGACAGAGAAACAAAGCAAGGATGTAAAAGAGGTTATTGAAAAAATTAAATTTCCCACTAGATTTTCTTCAAACATAAAGAATATCTTTACAAAGAAAGGTGAATTAGGTGGGGTAAAAACTCATGATTGGCATACCTTGATTAAGGAAATTATTTTGGTGTATATATTTCTATATTGGTGAAACATCTTGTTCATGTTTTTTTTAATCTACTAATTTGTGAATAAATAATGATTCATTTTTTTTATGTTACAATATGTTCTCCCTCTATCTCTCCTAGACAACTTTGACAACAATGTCAAACAAGTTATATATGATCTTGGAAAATACATGAGGTAAGTGACAATTTATATGCAAAGTGTAATTTTTTCAATTCGTTGTACAACTTATATTTCACTGCATGTGTTTTACTTGTAATGTAGTACTATATACTTTTTTGTTGAAACATGTGATTTGATTGCATCATTTGTAAATGGTTGTCATCTAAATAAATCTATAAAGAAGATATAAAATATTGGAGGTTACAAATTCCTCGTCAAATGTGTGAAATGCAAAAGTGTCTACCTCCAACATTTTTCAATGCACACGAACACTACCTTGTACACCAAGTTGAGGAGATTGAAAAGTGTGGACTTGTACACACACGGTCAATGTGGATGGTTGAGAGGCACTTGAAATCATTGAAGGCTTTGGTTAGAGAAAGAGAATGTCTCGAGGGTTATATGGTATATCAAACCATGGTTTATATTGCTCAATATCTTCCTAAAATATCTGCAAGTATTATTGTGGATCGCATTTGGGATGTCAAATCCTTCAAAAACATTCAAAGGGAGCACCTATTGGGGAAAGGTAGAATGAGGAAAGTGACATGTAAGTAGATGGTGGAAATTTATAATACATTTGGATTTTTGTTTTTATGTATATCATACTTATTTACTTTTTAATCTTCCTGCATAATCCATTATTAAGAAGGTATACCATGGCAACTGATTATATGTGAAATATTGTTTTATTTCAATATAGCTGGTCGAGAGAGGGATGCAATACATTTATACATTTCAAACAATATTGATTGGATGAAGGTATGGATTGAATGATGTATACAATATAATAATGGTAGGTTAATATGGTTTGGTGTGGCTACATTGGTCAAAGAATTTGAATGTAAAGGAGATACCAATATTACACAGAGGGAAATTGGTTTAGCATATGGTTTAAAATATAAATAGGTAAACATATTCACCCATACTATTTAGTATTTTTTAATATTATATTGGTGTACATGGTGTGTTTTTTTTCTTATAAATTTGATAATTTCTAAGTAGAAATATGTTTATCAATTGACAATGCATTTTTTTATACGTCTATCGTATTTCATTTGAAACACCACAAGGCTATGCGGTTTAATGGACACAAATTTTGCATCAAAAAGTTGGATGAAAAGATGAAAACTTCTTATAGTGGGATCACTGTAGTATTTCAAGTTACCAATGTTTCCTCTAGAAGTGACAGACATCTAGAAGTCTCTAAAAATCGGTACTATGGGTTTTTGGATGATATACTTGACTGTAACTTTAAATTCTTCAAATTAGTTATGTTCGGCGTCAAATGGTACATGATACGAATGAATGAACGTGATCTTGATAGAACTACTAATAAACATGCTAAGGTATTTACCATGGTTAATACAAGGAATGTTGAACCAAGATCAGAGCCCTATATTCTTCCAAGCCAATGCGAACATGTATTTTACTCATAGGTTCTAGGTAGAGGGGGGTTGGTCATATGTTGTTAGATATGATCCAAGAGGAAGGATGGTAAAGTATAATGTAGTAGAAGAAGATGATATTGAATACAAATATGATGTAGAGGAGTAGTTATTTCAAGTGTCAGATGAAGACGTCATAAAAGTTGAAGAAAATGTTCTAGATAATGTTCTGGATGAAGATGATATCGACGATGTTTTAGATGAAGAACTTGAAGAAGTGGAACCAAATGTAGGAGACACTGTTCCCGATGATGATATAGATGGTGATATGATTGGAAATGATGACATTGATGATGATGTTGATATTGCCAATCCTTACAACATCAATTTTGAAGAGGATGATACAGATGTTGAGTTGGATGAACTAGAAGAATATTAATGATATCGAAATGTTGAAATGCAAGAGGTATGTATTTATATGTGTTTAGTTGATTTTTTATCTTTCATTTATCTTAAATGTTTGTAGTTTTCTTATAAATAGTTTCTATGTTTGATTCTTATTATGTTGCTTTCAAATATTTTATAGTAGATAAATTGGGTATTGGGGAATTGAGAGTGATGTGAGGGGTGGGAGGGGACATATGAGCTTCCACCTTCATGTGGTTGGCCTTGTTCAATAGAGAATATATTATTATTGAAACCAAGAGAATCTCATTCAAGTTTATACCATCATCTCCAATTTTAACTTTGGTTTGTCTAACAATTTTCAAAGTTGTCCATTAATTACCAATTACTGGAAATTATTCTTTTATTGGACCTCATGCAGAGTGACCTGTGAATGGGGCCAACATTGAATTTTTTTCCTTTTGTGCTTGTTTTCATTGAAATTTAACATGGTTATAGTAGATGCATGCGTTGACGCTATGGAAGGGTTTCGAGACTCAAATATGACTCACACAAAGAATTTGACAATCAAACAACCAAATTAGAACCTAATTGTGAAGGAGATGAAGTTATCAATGATCATTGTATTTGTCATCATCATTATCACTCTATTGCGATGAGGCCATTCCAATGAAAATGTTCGTCGTTCCTATAACATCTTTGTCTTAACTTTCCAGAAACAACGACCATTGGTTCAAAGTGGTGGATATGATTACAAATTGTAAAATAACGAAGGAGATGAAGAACTAGTAGATTATTTGAAAAATATGATGGAAGGCTTGAGTCAAAACTTCATGTAATACACTCATGCCTATTTTCCCTTGAAACTAGTGCAACCATGCTTAAATACAGATCATGCTTATGTAATGCATGCCCTTTTATAAGGTCAAACTTTAACATTACCACTCTGTCTTTGAAGAATCATAATATATCATAGGTGGAGCACCCAAGGTGCAAAATTGTTAGGATTTTGGTAATTGTACCTATCATTGATGTAAAACCCTAGGAGGAACCCTAATCCTATACAATTCCCTCCTTCATACTTTATTTGAATATGTTTCATCATTAAAAAGAATGAATCTATTGATGTAATTCTTTTTTCTTGTAATGGAATGTTTCTTTTCATACAATTGTTTTGGATCAAATCAATATTAAATAGGTTAGAAGGGTTTTTATCTTATTTAAGTGAGTTGGATCTATATTTTTTCTGCTATAATGTAATGAAAGTGTTTTTCTTTTCTTATGTGCATGTTAACTTGGATTTATCTTCCTCTTCATCGTATTCCTCCATCTCAATCTTTCTTGGAATACTCTTCAACATGAGCACATTAGAAGTTCCTTTATTTCCCTTTCTGAAGAAACCTAATTTAGATTATCTATCGATTTATAATCTTTATCACTAGTATCCTCTTGGTATGACAATTGGGAAAAATTAGTACTCACCATACTCAAAAAATTAGTACTCAACATATTATGTCTAGTGAAAATACTATTGGGAAAAGCAATCAAAAATAGAAATACTTCCCATGATTGTTTATTATTCAATTACTTCTATTGATTTAAATTTCCGATCACTAATTGCCAAATTTTTTAATGTTAAAATGTGTTTTGAAAGCATAAATTAAAAAGTATATATATTACTTTTGTTTAGAGAAACTCTTTAGATTTTGCATTATTATCTATTCTCGAATTGGCTTATTACCCATGGAAATTGTCTATTACATATTTATTATAAATTTTAATGTGAAGAACATAAAATTAGAAATGCTAGCTATACTAATATTTAATTATATGGGTGGCTAAATTGATTGTATAATAACACTTAAATATAATTAGCTACATTGTGAAATTTGAATGCATATTTCATATTGCATTTTTAAAATAAGGTAATTAATTTACATTTAAAATGACTTAACGATAATGTGTTCACTTGAAAATTTCAATGCTATTGTGTGTTAATCTACTTTGTTTTGATTATGAATAAATGTTTTGTTCTATCTTTATTAATGAAATATACATTCTCTTGGTCCTCACTATCTCTCTCTTTTTATTTATAAATACTTGTGAGAAGACACTCATACCCATTGCAATGAATTTTCCTTATGCTTCTTCACCTCCAGGATCTTGATCAACACCCAACCCCCTCTCTCTATTTTAAATAGTTTCGAGAAGGCACTACAATTCACCTCATCTCATTTACATTTTTATTTGAAGAACCATGTCATCTCTCTATTTTTCTTTCCCTATGTTCTTTCTCCTCTTCATTTTTTCCTTCTCCTCCTCCCATTCTCACTCATTTCATGATTATCAACAATTTTCATTGGAATTTAAGAATGACATCACTAGAAATACTCATGGTCCCATCATCGACTAGAGTCCCACAATACCCTTGTTCAATTGGAATACCAATATTTTCAACACCAATAATTTCAACCATCAACATCCATTTCATAACAAAGTGATTGTCCTCGATCTCTGTCCCATGGTTATTGGTAGCCCAATTTTCCCTTCCCTAAGCTTTTTTTTTTCTCCATTCACTTAATATTTCAATAAATGCATTGATGGTCATATCCCAGCTCAATTAGGGTTCCTCTTTCATTTGAAGGAGGCTTTCTTGTACAATAATCAATTAGAAGGAAATATCCCAATTCAACTAAGTAGTTGTAAAAATTTGGTTTTCCTGACACTCTCCTTCAACAATTTGAGTGGAAATATCCCCAAGAAGTTGGGTTCCTTTAGATATCTCCATGAATTGAACCTACTCCTTCATCTACAAATTCTTTAATTCCATGCAAATCAATTTTTAGGCACCATTTCCACTTCTTTTTCAAATATCTAAACTTTGACTAACTTAGAAATTTCCACGAACAAACTCACTTGAAACATTCCAAGAAAAAACTTAGAAATTTCCATGAACAAACTCACCTAAAGGAAACAAAAAAAAGAAATTGTACTAGGGATAGGCATGGGAAATAGTGACCTGTGAATAGGGCCAACGTTGAATTTTTTTCAAATTGTTTATGTATGCACTAAAATTTGACATGGATAGACTGTTCACATTACTTGGCGAATTGGGAGGGTTTCTAGACTCAAAGATCACTCACACACCCACTCTATATATCTGATCTTGTCCTTGTTTTGTTTGAACTTTCTCGGATTAATGTCATGCATGGAACTCCCAACATATCCATC
>JZKD02S1662635.1:16651-34875 GCA_000966675.3 Picea glauca
TCCTTCTAGGGAAAAACCCCTAACATAATTTCTACCGTTAGATCTGTGACCTTATAATGAACGGTCCAGATTTACAATGAAATTACAATATACATTTACAAGGCAATTTTTCCTTCGAGGGCTTCACTCTTGAACCCTCCAACCAGGGGGATAGGACCCCTAGGCCCCACAGAGGGGGTACCCCCACTCTGCACTCCCCCACGTGGAAGAGTGTACATACTTTTGGGATGTAAAGTCTTCATGGGGTATAAAAATGACTGAAAGCAAGGACCTATGAATTAGGAACATAATCAAACTCCACAACCAACGGGATATTACATAATTTATTTCATTTTTACTCAATTGTTTGGATTCATAACATATTACATGTCCCTCTTGCATGAGGAATCCTCCGAGTCCCTCTCTGCAAGCATCGGTGCAAACCAGGAATTCCTTGTTTGGGTCTACAATCTTTAGTACAGGGGCATGTGTTAAGAGGTGTTTCAACTACTGGAAACTTCCCTCACATTCTATTGTCCAAATAAATTTCACCCCCTTTCTTTGTAGTGAAGTGATTGGGTGACCAATCTTAGAAAAATATATTATGAATCTCCTAGAGTATCCTGCTAAACCCATGAAGGATCTAATGTTAGCAACATCCTTGGGTGTGGTTCAATCTATAATGTATTTTATCTTATGAAGGTTAATTGCTAGTCCTTTCTTAGAGATAATGTGACCTAAGTAATTTAATTTCCTCTGAAAGAAGTCACACTTGTTAAGCTTAGCATAGAGCTTGTTCTCTCTTAGTACTTGGAGTACTAACTTTAAGTGTTATTCATGCTCTTCCTTACTCCTGGAGTAAACTAGGATATCATCAATAAAAACTAATACAAATATGTCCAATAATGTTTTGAGTACATTGCTCATCAAACACAAGAAGGTGCCAGGTGCATTGGTGAGACCAAATGGCACCACCACAAAGTCATAGTGTCCATACCTTGTCCTAAATGAGGTTTTATAAATGTCCCCATCCTTGATTCGAACTTGATGATATTCAGATCTTAGATCAATCTTGGAAAATGTGGTGGAACCTCTTAATTGATCAAATAAGTCATCAATCTTGGGGGCGGGTACTTATTCTTAATTTTGATTTTATTGAGTTATCGATAGTTTATGCACAACCTGATTGTGCCATCCTTCTTCTTTACAAATAAGGTTGGTTCTCCCCATGGAGACACACTAGGAATAATGTACCCCTTGTCTAACATTTTCTTCAATTGCAATTTGAGATCAACTAAATATGGGGTACTCATCCTATAGGGTGATCTAGACATTGGCACTGCTCTAGGTACAAGCTCTATTGAGAAATCAATATCTCTCTTGGGAGGTAGCCCTGATACCTCTTTTGGAAACACATATCTAAATTATTTCAGTATAGGGTTCTCTTCTAGGCTTGGTTTTTGGTTCTTAACATAATTTAATACATGTATTACAGACAAAGGGCACCCCTTCCTCCAATACTTCTTCAATTGGAGGGTTGATATCTTTCTTACTGAGACAGGTTTTTGAATTCCCTGTAAAGTTCTTCTCTCCCCCTTGTCATATTCACATTATAAGGTTTTGTTATAACAATCTAGTTTAGCTTTATGGGAATCCAACCAATACATGTCGATCAACATGTTGCGTGATCCTAGAGGAAGGATGTTTAAGGTGTCTTGGGTAGGCAAGCCATTCATGATGATTGGGCATGTTGTTATGACCATTGTTACCCTTCTTTTTGTTCCCATGGCTAGTTGTACCAGTAATGGCTCAGTGTGTTTTGCTTGTTGTAATTTATACTTCACAACGGTTTGAGGGGAAATATAACTCATATTAGTACCAAGGTCAATCAAAATAGAAATAAAATGGTTGGTGACGATACCTTCCATTTCCACCACCGATGCTTGGTGGTCTTCTTGTCTATTGTCTAAATTTACATGGATTTTTGGTATGTTTATAGATACATCATCGACTGTGGTATCCTCTTGGATGTTGTAAACTCCCTTATTTTTTGGATGCCTATGAGGATAGTCTCCCAATATGTTTTCTTCTCCACAACCCAAACATTTCAACAGTTCCTTCTTTATGTTTTCATTTCTACCCAGGGTTGATCCAATAGTCTTATCTCCACTTTGAGATGGGAAGTTTTGTTGATTCACACTTTTGGCAGGGAAGTTGTAACACCCTGATTTTAATCCCTATGAACTATAATGTATTATGTAAATGTGACATTAGGATGGTGAGAAGGTGAAGTTCAAAAGGGGTTGGAGTGCTTAGGAAATGTAATACTTCTATATACATTAATAAAAAAATACATTATCAGTTGCAAGATGGACAAAGACAAGAGATAGGTGGCTTAAGGGGATAAGACTTTTTATTATATTTTATTTACCCATTTGTTGTGGTGGGAAATCCCCCTACGGACTAGCAAATAGGGTTATATTATGCATGCAGATATGACCAAAAGAAACCTACTTTATACCTTCATCCCTAGACCTAATTCCCATTTCTTTTTAGCAAATACATGGTTAGACCAACATACCTTGTTTCGGATGGTCGATGTCGATACTTCTTCACGCTTGATCGCTTGTTAGCAGCTCTCCTCCCAAGGCCGACCTACACACAAAACAAGCAACAAACTACACATGCATTTTACCTACAAACTAATGGGTTAGAGATTCAAACATATATTTATTGAACTATGAAGAACTCATATAGTGGTACGGGAAAATCATTTCTTTATTATTAACTTTAATGAATCAACTTACAATGTCGAGACCGGCCATTGCTCCACGAATCTTGATCCTGGGCTCCTCTTCAAATGTCCTCCAGCTTCTTTTCTTTGTATCTCTCTTTTCACAAGGATGGATAAAGGGTTGGGACAATGGGAATATGCAATTGGGAATTTTTTTTTTACTCTTATTCTCCTCCTCCAAATGGGACCCCTAACCCTTCTTTTATATTCTAGAAGAAGCTAGGTATTTGGACGAACCCTCGGCCATGCATGGACGAGATTTTCAGTTAACTCACCCAAAGTTGTGTGTTCCATCAGAAAATTTCTTTTTTTCATGTTTTTGTCGGTCCATGCGGGTTGTTTTAGGTCAGCTAGCGTGTACATGCATGCAGTAATGCAGTAGGGCGTGTGGGCCTTCATAAAAGATGTTTTTTAAAGAGTTGTTGAGCAGTGCTTTGGCAAAGAAGGGATCTGAGATGGCCTGATGCCAGGTAAGCATGTATGGTGCAAATTAGGGTTATAACAAATGCCCCCTAATGTGTGAGGTCAGAAGAGCATCTGATGGTCAAAATACATTACCAATTTTTACTGATGTGCCGAACAAGTGAGCCCAGGGACCAGGAACCGGGAGACACCGTCTGCAAAATAAAAAATGTCTCACCGAGGCGGGCATACCCATGCTTGGGATAAAATAGAATCATGGCTACCAATCAAATACAATGTAGATCCATGTAAAATAACTATATAAAGTATAGCCACAAACAATACACAACAGAGCTACATATTGAAATAAAAAAGATATACATATAGAGTATCCATCTTCTAGAAGCTGATACAGCCTGATGGCTAGAGATGAGGTCTTTAGAGCTCGAGAAACAACTTAAAAATATTCAAACTCAAAGGTAGGAGTGTAATATGAGTGTATGACTTCACTACCCAGAGGTCTTCGACGACTCGTCGGTCATGGACTAGAAAATCTTGATGATCATACTGAAGGCTTCATTGATTTCGAACAAGGACTTGATTGGACATTCAGGATGGTCGGGTATGAGGGAAAGAGAAAAATTGCAGAGGGGCTGACTCAGGCTTGGTAGAAACTTCCCTTGAACAACAACACAACAAATGATAAGACTTAGGCAGCATGGCATTAATCATAAGTTTACGAAGCAGGAGGCAATGCAAACTCTCCATATGTTTGGAAGAATAACCAAACAGAGGAGGACACAACTCTATGTAGAGAGAATAGCTTCCTAAGTTCATATTACATCCCATAGTTTGATGAACAAATGGACAGATGTGTTTTATCCAAGGGAGACTCATTATGCTACCAATAAAAAAAATACTTTTCCCTTCCTCTTTTTGGGGTATATTTGATTTTTTTGTCTTTTTCAATGATTTTGGAAAAAGAATAAAGGAATGATACGTTACAATGGAGGAACGAGTGCTACAAACATACAAGTTCAAGGCGCAAGGACAATCCTGATGTTCAGAATAATGATACTCGGGAAAAAAATCCTCCAGGGGCCAAGGGTGTTAAGATGCAGAAGCAAAGTGCTACAAGGCTGGCGTAAAAGGTATGCAAATGTGGTTAACAAAACACACAATGGTAACGTCCTTCAATGTAAGTTTAATGAGCCCATAGAAGGTAAGCTCGGTGGTTTTTCATATTTAGAGAGTCTAAAAAAATGTAAAAGGAGACTCCATTGGGGTACCTTTTTCAAAGATAGTCTAGTCAGTTCGAAAAAGGGGTAAACTAGCACCGACAAGATGCCTATTCAAAAACCATTTTAACAAGTGTGAGAAAGACAATATCACTCGGCCATTTTTTCATTTTTAAGGAGTCTGAAAAAAGATTTACTATGGACTCCATCAAGAATGTTCTTCTAGACCAGTTTAATGAGTGTGAAAGAATAAGGTCACTCGATGATCTTTTCAATTTTAGGGAGCCTGAAAAGAGTTTAACTATGGACTCCGTGGGGGTTCCTTTTTCTTAAGTTTAGTCCCTCAGGCTCGAAAAAGGGGTAAAATTATACCTGAGAGTAATCTTCTAAAGAACTGAAGTTCCATAGAGTATACCTTTGTTCGTACAGTTGACCGTCCGGACCGAAAAAGGGGTAAACTACTGCCGGACAGACGTGACTTCAAATTTCAGTTTAATAAGCATGAAATGCCACAAGATCGCTCGACGATATTTTCATGTTTAGAGGGTGTGAAAAGGGCTTAAAAGAAGACCCGTTATATCTTTTGGGAGTCCTAAGGGTGAGTGCAAGAGAGAAAAGGAATCATGCAAATGAGGCTCAAACTCGTAATCAGGAAAAACTACAAGGACTCCCGAGCCTACAGTGATTAAAGACAACATAGATACCATAATGAAACCAGGATCTACCTAGGTCATCCATGTTTTGGTAAGCTCTACCACCAAGTTGTGACACTTCTAAAGCAGCTATGATGGTTCTGTGTCACAACTTGATGGGATCGATCCTATGGCAAAGGAAAAATATAATGAGATACAAAATTCAGGGTAGAAACCTAACCTGTATGCTCAAGTTGATCCTTGGAAAAAAAAAATCATGGACCATCGAAAATTACTCAAAACTCCAAAAAATTGTCCCGATACCTGATCATATCCCTCCCATGCAACTCCTAAATCACTCTAAATGGTTTTTGGTATAAAGAAAATGATAAGGGATGCCAAAAACGTGAGAAAAATATGCCAAAAAGTCTATAAATAGAAGCCGACAGCTCATTATCACCATTGTTGATTTTAAAATTGACTCTGGAGCCAAAAGACCCCCTTTGATAAAAGTTGCGATTTTTGGGAGCTATAGTGGACGAAACAAACTTATGTTTGGACCAAGTAAGTACAAACTCTCTTATCTTGTATTTTAAGTCTTTGTTTTTGCATTGGGTTTCATTTTTTAAGGGGGCTTTGACCTTTTAAAGGTCAGCCCTAGGTCCACGTGGGTTGTCTCAGGACAGGCCGCGTGTACATTCAGGCAGAGTAAACTTTGCACGCGTGTACACATGATTGTCACCATTACATACCGCATGGAACCCTTTATTGAATGAAAAAGGCTTAAAAACAAGGGTTAACCCTCCTTAACCTTGGTGTTTTGTAGGATGTATGTCCACTGGAGAGAAAGAGAGCATGAAGAGGTTAGTGAGTTGGTCGGGGAAAACCCCAATGCTTTGGCTACTTTGATGCAGTCTGGGTTACTCAAGTTTTTTCTATGTCCTTTTATGTGGGCACAACCTAGGCTACTGAATGCCTTGGTTGACTACTGGCATCCAGATGCAGAGGCATTCATGTTAGAGGGGTAGTCATTGGTGCCCATGACTGAGGACATTTACTTTTTGAATGGCCTCTCTAGGAGAGGGGAACCAAGTCAACTTTCGGACTTTTCCTTCGAAGCCGCATAACATAGCGAAATTGATAGGTCTATACTGTGCAGATGATACAGACCACTCAAGCTCATAGGTGCCCATAAGAAATATCATTGACTTATTGCTACATGCGATAGTATTGCTTATTGGGTGAATTATTGGTTCTGTGGATTTACATCAGGCATCCCGTGCATAGATGAATTGTGCAATCCAGTGCTTAAATGCACAATTTTTTTATTGGAGTACCACATTGCTTGAGTGTATGAAGAGGTAGTTGACAGATTGTCATTTGCGGACACATAGGAACTTTGGGTTCGGGACCATTCTGTATTCATTTTTTTTTTAGAGAGTTCTGAGTTTTAGTCCTCGAGTAGTGGTACGAGGACATCAGGATTCTCTTCCTATTGTATGTAGATGGGCAGTATTACTTCCGCGATAGGGTGGCGGAAGGACCAATGAGTTCTTCGACGATGACTTTTTCGCGTGGTTGTCGCAATAGATCCCGGTTATAGAGGATTATCCCTATGTCGGGATTGATTTCTCAAGAGACTCTGAGATACCATTACCTCTTGGTGAGGAGCGAGGGGAGATGGGTAAGTCTCCACCTTTGTAGTTTTTGTTTTTTGTTTTTATATATATCATTTTTTTTTGTTATACCAAAGTATTTGACGGATATGTGTTCGTCGTGTGCATATGTTGGACCAGTGTGACCCACTGACTATGTAAGGAATAGGCAGCGTCCTCGACTAGTGGTCACACCTGCCGCTGCAGGGGGACTAGCAGTAGCAGGAGATCTTCCAACCGGGGAGGCTGAGAGGGTATTGAGACAAGTCGAGTGGAACTTTACTGCGCTCACTCGCATGGTCCCGATGGTAGAGATTGAGGACCTTCCACCATCTATGCAGCCTCATGTAGTGAGGGCACCATGGACGTGGGTCTGGTTGTTTCAGCATTTAGCCAACGATGTGGATCAGTATAACAGGGCCCACAGGCCCTGACTTTAGCTAGACATTTTTATGTGCCACGAGCACTACTTGTATATATTTTTTGAGGGCATAAGCCCTATGATTCGTTATTGGTCATATTTTTGAGGCACTTGTGTCCATCTATGTACTCTGGTTACTATATGATATTGTATATGGTTTTTTTGTCTTTTGTGTCTTATGGATTATGTGTGCAAAAAATGTATTTACATGTTTATGTGAATGTTCTTTCATATGTGTGCAAGATGCCAATCTAAAATTTTATTAGCTAGAGTATCTGTAACTTCGTTTAATCTCCTAGGAACATGAAAATATGTAATATAATCAAAGCATCATTCTAAGAGACATACCCTAAGGAATCATCGGTGTAAAGTTGGATCATGAACCTAGTATACTCTATTTAACTGAGACACAACCAGCTGAGCGTCAAGATAGACTCGAAGATGAGAGATACCAAATGAAAAAGTGTCACGAAGCAACTCAATAACTGCACTATACTCGATGACATTGTTTGTGGTGTCACCTAAGCATATACCTTTGGAAGATAATAACTAGACTTAAGGTGTAAAAATTACCCAAGTTGTGGAGGCAAGCCTCTGAGTGTGCTAACTAGCACCGTCTACGTACCCAACGAACACCTCAAAATCACTTGGCATCTTCCATAGTGACGAAACATAACATCAACTACACGTCCATAACACTAAAAGAAACTAAAAAGTAATAGTGCAAAGACTATACATATGTTACAAAAAGTTACCCATAGTGACCTGCCTATGAGTAATACTTCTTGAGGTAGAGCCCATTTCTAGGCTCCGCCAAAGCATTCCCTTCAAATTAAACCAAATGATAAGCACCCTTTTTTAAAACCTCTTTTATGATGAAAGGTCTGAACCACATGGGTTTGAATTTTCTTTCCCCCAGGGGGTCCTTATCTTTGTCATAGACCAAGACAAGGTCACCTTTAGAGAAAATACGAGGATGAATGGACCTATCATACTAACACTTGACCTTATGTTTGTGAGCCTTGTTGGCTAGGGCTGCATCACGACACTGCTCATTGAGCTGCTCAAGGTATACTAACCATTCTTCAAGTGGAGAAGTGTCTGGAAATAACTGTATTGCCAACCTTAGAGACGGGATCTGACATTCAATAGGCAAGACTGCCTCTATCCCATAAATGAGTTGGAAATATGAGAAACTGGTTGCAGTCTTAACAGATGTTTGGTAAGCCCATAATGCTGAGTATAACATCAAATGCCAATTTGACTTGGCTGAGTTGATCGTTCGTTGTAGAATGGTCTTAAGAGTTTTGTTCACAACTTCCACCTGACCATTTGCTTGGGGGTAGTAAGGTGATGAATGTTCCTATCATAACCCAAGATTTGATGTTAACTTGGTCATCATATGGTTTTGAAAGTGACTGCCATGGTCAGTGACAATCTCCCTTGGGACGCTGAACCTTGCTATTATCTGGTTGAATAAAAAGAGAGTTGCAGTCTCTCCATCATGTTTAAACGTTGGCATAGCCTCAACCCACTTCGTGAAGTAGTATACAGATACGATGATATAGCAGTGCCCCCTTGTTGAAGGAGGGTTGCATGTATTGTAATCAATCCCCCACTTGGTGAAGGGACCAACTGTGATGACAGGAAACATGGGAGCGAGATGTGCCCTCATCTTCCGAGAGAAGATTTGGCACAGATGGCACTTCTTGACCGATTCGATACAATCTTTGATAAGTGTTGGCCAAAAGTAACTTGCTTGTAAAATCTTTTGGTCTATTTCTAACCCAGACAGATGATCACCACAAGCTCCGGTATGGCTATTGTTAAGCATGATAACTTATTCTTTGTGAGTGAGACATCGGCGTAGGATGCATTCTACACCTCTCTGATACAATGTATCATTGAGTATGAGATAATTCTTAGCCTGATGGAATATGCGTCGATGCTCATCATGAGAAGCAGTGGTGGGGCACTTCAAATTCTAGAGATAGATAAGTATATCCCCATACCATGGATCTGAAGAGGTGATAAAAAACATATCTCCTCTGATAGACGACTCTTCAGGCACAAGATCACCTGACTCAACTGGAAGTTCCGAAATAAGTTCTATGAAGACTAGTGACTTTTTGGACTTTGCTGAAACAAAATCTAAGTCAAACTCTTGGAGGATGACTATCCATCTACTGATTTTTTCTCCTATTACCCGTCATGTCAACATGTACTGAAATGGATTCATGAAAGCAATGACGGTGGTCTTGCGAAACAAAACATAATGATGGAACCATTGAACAGCATGGACTGCTGCCAATGCAAGTTTTTCGATATGAGAATAATTGTGTTCCGGTCCTACGAGGTCTCGACTCAGATAATAGATAACATATTCTGAGAACAAGTCATCCTCTTGAACTAAGACCATGCCAATGGTTGACTCTGTTGCAACCAGATATAATAAGAAATCCTTGTTATAGTTAGGTGGTCAGAGCAGAGGGGCAGTTGTGAGTGCATGTTTTAATGCAGCAAAAGAGCGTTGAGTGGCATCGTCCCAATAAAAAGGAATGTCTTTTTTAATTAAGCACATAAATACCTTGGTGATCTCAGCGTAGTTAGTGATAAAGAGTCTTAGAAAATTTGCCTTTCCCTGTAGACTCTGAAGTTGAAGGATTGTGCATGGGGGAAGGAAACTGAATTATTGCCTCAACCTTGAGAGGATCGACCATGATCCTTATTGTTGACACTATGAAACCTAACAATCATCCTAATGTTACGCAAAAGCTGCACTTGTTTGGGTTCAAGTGAATCCAGAAGTAGCGACAATGCTCAAAGATAAGTTGGAGGTGTGTGGGATGATCCGTTCTCTTGCGAGATCGAGATGCTAAATCATCTAAATAGGCCTCGAATATATGCTTGAGGTCATGGAAAGAAAAATACATGGCCCACTGAAAGGTGGCTCCAGCATTTTTGAGACCAAAAGGCATCTTACGATACGCGAATGTACCCCATGGACATATGAATGTCATTTTGTGTTGGTATTTGGGTCTGATTTGTATTTGGTTATATCCTGAAAAACTATCCATGAAAGAAAAGGCCTTGCAACCTACACATTCATCAATTATCTGGTCAATGAATGGTGTGGGAAAATTATCTTTGGGACAGGCCTTGTTCAAATCACGGAAGTCTGTACATACATGAATTGTGCCTTGTTTTTTATTGACCAGCACGAGGTTTGATACCCATTGGTTCAAATGGATAGGATAGATAAAACTGACTTTTAACAGTTTCTCAACCTCAACCTTAATGGTTGGTTCTTTCTTGGGGTTAACTGGATGAAGCTTCTGCTGGACAGGCTTGGCATCTCGATATGTTGTGATTTCATGTTCAACTATTTTTGGATCGATGCTTGGCATTTCTTCATAAGACCAGGCAAAATCGTCATGGAATTATTTAAAAATATCCTGTAGATTTGAATCTCTCCAGGGGAGCAGTCAGCTCCGACGAAAACATTCTCCATGACACCAGTGTTTCGGGAGATATTGATCAGTAATGTTTCAGCGATAGTTTCCATATTACCCTTAGCATAAACCTCATGTGTAGCTAAGGGATTAATGGGACAAGACCTATCTCCCATCATAGTGAAGGTGAATTCTCTAGCTTCTATTCTACTTAACGCTAGGAGGAAGTATGATCTATGATGAAGATCTTCCCAGGGTTTGTCTGAACTAATCATTGCCTCAATTATATCTTCATCAGTGGACAAGACTAAAACTAATGAATTGATGTGAGCAAGAGAACCTTGAGCCCAAATAGGCTCCAGAAGTGGATCAAACTCTTGTGCAGGAGTTTGATCAGTGTTGGTTGAAGCTTGATGGACTAAAGAGTATGCTACTTCAGCTGCAGACAAGGGCATGGATATGCCCAGGTGCCATGTCCCATCCATCATGGTCGACAGGGAAGGAAGTATTCACGGATCGACGAAGTAAGCCGTGCGGAATGATGAAATGTGAAAAATCTCAACCTTATGGTGATTGGATATAAACTTGATACCGCTTTGAGGGGGCGGGTAATCGAAGGTACCCATCAAAGATGTGCACAAACCAACCCCGACGTTGACTACACCTGGTTGAGGATTATCAATCATTGGGACGGTGGATGCCCCCAATGAAGGGTCAGGTCTAGAGAAAGACAATTGATCAATGGTCACTATTTGACACTCATGTGGAAACAACAAGACCCAGAAAAATGTAGCAACAACAGCTTGCATGGCATAATTCCAACTCCTTCCTAACAAGAGGTTATAGTCAAGGGGAGCATCGACTACCTCTACCCTGACACACACAGTCTTCCCTCCTAACTGCATGGGGAAAGAGGGAATAATACCATGTGTTCAGAATGAATGACCATCGAAAGCAGTGAGGAGAGTAGGTGACGGAGACAAAACGGGTTGGCCAACAACCTTCCAACATGTCAATGACATAATGCATGTCGAGGATCCCTCATCAACCACCGTGCGGAAGATATTTCGAGTAAAAGTTTTCATGGAATAAGCCACTACTATCTGAAATGTTGCGTGGTAAGGAAGATGAGGTTTTAGGTCAGTTGTATCCAGCATGATTGTACCTGGATTACAAGTCTCGGTAGATCCTAAAGTGGTTAACAAATCTTTCCTCTAGGAAGGGAAACTTTGGAGGACCTCCAAAGTGGACATCGCACAAGGGGTTTGTGATAAATCTTCCACCACAAAATAGTTCTGGGAAACCCTTGCGTTTGGGTTGTGAGAAGCTTTTTTGAAAGAACCTTTGGGGATGTGTGTCATTGTTTCTCCCAATGTCTTCTCAATCTGTAGAGGAAGAGATGGGAGTTCGGCTTCTTTGCCCTTCTCAGAAGTTCTTGGCTTACTATAGTCATGTGCTCTAGTCGATATAAAAGCATCACCCTTCACCATACATACATTCATGGATGTGGGGTTGTTTGAAGATGGAGAGGGTTCTTGGTTGCCCCCTTCCATGCTTGCAGAGGCTTGAGTTAGATTTTTCCCATGTTGAAATGGATTGGTTAACACAACAGGTTGTTGCTACATCACAAAATTTTGGGCTTCTGCAAGCTGAGGACATAGATGGGTTGGGTGGTATTCTATGCATAAGTTGCATGAATACCTTGCCTTCTGTTTCTCAGTGTTGTCCCCGCCAGCATTATCAGTAGGTTTTTTATCCCCCTTACCCTTCTTTCGTTGTTTTTTCTTTCCTTCATGCTGTTGGGTGGTCTTTGGATTAGTCGATTGCACAGTGTGTACATCCGACGTTTTGGTAGGGGGAGCAGCCAAAGCAGTAGTTTGGTTGGTCGTTGTGTGTTGTATAGACAATTGTTGCAACTGCTTTGTCAATTGCTCAGCAGGCTTTGTTTGTGTTGAACCAACAATACCATCATCATGTGGTCCATATCTCTATCTGGTGTTATCAAGTATTGAGCGTGGTGCATCTGGCAAGATCTTGTATAATAAACTAGACTGAGAATATATTAGCTCAAGTTGTTGAGCTCTCATGATGGTGTCTTCTTCAAAAAATACTCTCGATGTCACGACGTCTTTGGACAACTGTGGGACCAAAGACTTAAGAAACCACTCAAGCAGGAATGTTGGTGGGATTGGTACCTTAATTAAACTCTTTATGTGCCTCCATTCTTGAATGTGATTAGAGATATGGTTTGCTTTTGTTTGTGAGAAATTGGCTAGCAATTCGGTGCCAGCGTCGTATCCCATAGGTAACTGGAAATGGTTTAGGAAATCCATCGCTAGTTCGCCGAAGGAAGAGTATCTTGAGCAATCGAGCTCAATGTACCATTTCGCAGCACTCCCAATAAGAGTACATTGAAACAATCACAACTGTACAGAGTCATCTTTCAACGAGTTAGATGAGCACCAAAGATGGAAGGTAGTCACATGATCTCCTAGATCTTCGTTAGGCTTGGCTTCGAATTTTGGGATGTCCGAAGGCAAATTCATCAGCATAGAGGGCCAACGCGAATCATGACAGATAGGGTCATTCAACAACCTTGTCAAGTCTGGCAAATGCAAGATTGCCAGGAAAGGGAGTTTGGGTTGTTGGTGATAACCTAGGAAAAAGGGGCTTGGAGTTTGACTGGAACCAAGTTGCTAGGAAACGTTCGAATGCTAGCCTAGGTTCTGGTAAAAACCATGGCCATGGCTAGCATATGGATTTTTCATGTGAGGATACATCATCGGTTGATTTCCAAAATAGGACATAGATGGTTGGGCATGCATTACATTCGAAGGACTTTGGGAAGGATTGCCCCATGTCGGTCCCATGGGGATAGGCATAGTGCTTTGTTCGGGGTTCCATTGATTGTGCAAAGAATTACCCCATATTGACATTCCTGATGAGGGAATGGATCCCTGCCAATAATTTCAAGGCCTTGATGTGGAAGAAGTTCCTGGGTGTGCCCCCTGTCCAGGAATAGTACCCTGCATAGGAATAGGTTGTTTGAAACCGGGGTTGCCCCCAGTTGGGAAAGAAGCTGATGAGAAGGCGTTGTTACCAAATGCACCGAACAAACAAAATGGTGTCGAACCTACCGGCATATTATGTGAAGGTGGTCCTTGACTCCCCACTCCAAATAAACTATGGTGTGCAGGTGGCCCAGCAGATTGCTAATGCACGCCACCGAGTGAAGGGGATGAAGGAGGTATATGACCTCCCCTGTAAGGGAAAGCTTTAAAAGGAGTAGGATTTCCCCCCATGTGTCCTTGCAGAGGAGCGTTAGAGCTCCCTGCCCCCAGACCTGAAGTCTGTGAAGTGGAGTAGGAAAGTACAGGACTTGTACTTGAACTAGGCATCCCGTATGAGAACGGAAGGCCTATCCCACTTAGTGTGAAAGGGGTTGTGGCCACCACTAGAGATGGGATTGTCCCACTGTGTGATGTAGAGGCAGTTGAGACCATGGTGGCTTAGACTAGTGACGGTGGGTTAGGAGGTGGAAACTCTCCTGTGGTGACAACCGTAGTGGGAATTGAAGAATTCCCAAAAGGAGTAACAAAATTTGTTTCCATTGCTGCATGCGACACTATCTGGCACTCATAAGGATGAATCGGTATGATGGTGCGTGATGTATTATCCGTGGTGGAGGTCTTAACTAGACCAAAAGCTGGTACTCCAAGGTCTACAATGGTCGATTCCTTTGGATTTTGGTCGGGTACAATTTCTTGTGGCCCGATCGCTTCAAAAGACCCTTGTTGGTCTAGCTTTTGCCTTAGTGGTGGCGGGGGTGGATCTAGTGTAACCGAAGATAGGCAAAGAATCCTTCATGACCAGCGGAGCTCATGATCCTCCATTGTGTGAGAAGATCAAAGACACACTAGGGTAGTCTAACCGTTCAAAAAAAACATGCACTAAAAAAGTCCCTATAAGATAATGTTGGAAATGTTTAACAGGTAGCATATGCTTGTCATTGATGGCAAGTACAGCAATGAATATGGCATGAATACAGGAAGAATGTAACAGACGGGCATCAGAAGTATTTTTGGAAGAAGCTGCAGAGAAACCTTGATAAGATCAGCAGAGATAGTGCAAAGGATGTTTGGTATGTTTTACAGGCAGCGTAAGATTGTCATTGATGGCAAGTACAACAGTAATGATGGCTTGAGTACAACACCGATGATCAATAGGAAAATACAAGATAAGTCCAGGAATATCGAATGATCGAAGGCAATGCTGGCAAGTACAACAGTGATGATGGATTGAGTACAACAGCAATGATCAAACAGGAAAAGAAAAGATAAGTCCAGGAAGATTGAATGATCGAAGGCAACGCAACATTAACAAAATGATCGAAGGCCCGAGAAGCATTTCTGATCGTTGGATCCCATCCAAAATTCTCGACAACATGAGGGCCGTCAGATCTGAATAAAGAAAAGAAGATCACGCTGAAGAGGAGGATAGATCTCAGGCGTCAAATCTGAGCGCAGGGTCCGACCACCGTTGGATCGAGGAAAACCTGCACGATCTTTAAAAGTGCAAGGAGTACAGGGCTCACAAATCCCGAAAGTAGGAGGATCATCCATCTCAGGGGGTTATGTGGACCGTTGATCCAACTCCCTGTCAGAGTTTCAGGGATCGAGAGTTGGAGATGACAAGTAATATCATCCACAGAAATCCCAATTTTGCGATATGCAAAATTGCGACGTAATCTGAGCTGTCAAATCAAGATCACATCTGGACCGTCGATCTGACTCATGTCAGCAAACCACGTCAGCTAGGAACACGTGGCACAACTAGATAATGACAAGTGTCAGACATGTAAGTCACGAATCAGGGTGACACATGGCAGTTATTTAACACATGTGACGTTAGCAGACTTACACCATGTCGGAGTTTCGAGGATCACGTGTTGGAGATGTCAAAGAAACAATGCAACATGAATCCTAATTTCACGATATGAAAAATCACGACTTAAATCGCAGTCGTTGAATCAAGATCAAATCTGGACCATTGATTCCAATCCATGTCGGAGTTTCGAGGATCGAGTGTTGAAGTTGTCAAAGAACATTCACCATAGGAATCCCGATTTCATGATATGAGAAATCGCGATGTAATCTGAGCCGTCAGATCAAGCTTTGATCTGGACCGTTGATTCCATTCCATGTCGGAGTTTCAGGGATCGCAACATGGAGTGGCAAGTAAACAATGCAACAGATAGACGATTTCACGATATGCGAAATTGTGATTCAATCGCAGCCGTTGAATCAAGCTCTGATCAGGACCATTGAATCCCATGCCATTTCGAGGTATTAGGGATCATGACTTGGAGAGTTGAGATGTTTCATCTCCACACTCACGAAATGCGAAATCACGAAAGCACCTTATGCATAAGGCTGTGGTTACAGCCCATGGTCACGAGAAGGGAAGGATTCAGTCCATATAAGCTCCATTTCGGGGTTTCAGAGATCACGACTTGGAAAGTCGAGATGCATCATCTACAGATCCATGAAACACGAATTCATGAAAAGCACTTTTAGCATAGGTGCTTGGTTATGACCATAGTCATATTGGGGAAGGAGCTAGTGCAGAAAAGTTCTGTATCGAAGCTTCGGAGATCGCAACTTGAAGTGTCAAGACACTTGGGCATAGGAATGCCAAAATGACGAAACTCGATTTAAAGGCAAGATTAATAAATTTCATCCAACGACAAAGATAAACCTGAAGGATATCGGAGGGCTACTGATGCACGACGCAGTGAAACTGCCAGAAACCATTGATGATGTCTTCTAGAGAATTCGAAGAGACCTCTGTGTGATCGCTAGAGGAGATGAAGAGTCTCCAAGCTTCATCCAGTGAAGGAAGACTATTCTTAGAAGGGATTGACAGATGGATGAGTGTTGAAGTCTGTAACTGAAATAGAGAAGGTGAGATCGACTGACATAGAAAAGACGAAGAGTCTCAAACTGCCAGAGAGGCTGAGGAATCTCAGTACAACTTACAGTGATGATGAACGTGTGGGAAAACTGCCAAAGAAGCTGAAGAGTTACTAATATGATCAGGTAGAGCACTCAAGAGGTGGAGGATATTGGCGCAGAGTCAGCATGCAGATGCATTGCAAATATTGCATGCACAAAGACAACAGAGACTATAAGAATGTCGAACAAAGAAGAGACAAGGGTTGTCGCTGTGTAGGAGAATCAAGGTGGAAGGGAGGTGCTAGGGAGGATTGTTGTCCTCATAGGTTCAAGTGGGTTGTTGAACATAGGGAGTTGTAGATTCCATTTGGTTGCAGCCAGAGAAACCAGGGTGGCAGGGTGGTGCAAGGGAGAACTCTTGTTCTCTATTATACAAGTTGGTGCATGTATGATTGGAAGTTGGTGCTTCCATCTAGTTGGTGCTGGAAACACTTAGGGAGTTTGTGCTAGAGAAACCAGGGAGTTGGTGCTTCCTTATAGTTGGTTCTAGAGAAACCAGGGAGTTGGTGCTTCCTTCTGGTTAGTGCTAGAGAAACCAGGGAGTCGGTGCTTCCTTCTAGTGGGTGCTAGAGAAAACAGAGAGTTGGTGCTCTCAGCAAGTAGCAGCTTGCAAAACAAAGGTTGTAGCCTCATTATGAGTTGGTTCTCATATGTATGATAATGTAAAGAATGTAACTATTACTTATCATATAAAGAAAAAGAGGTTTTTACCCTTTATGGGTTTCCTCAGGAAATATCTGTCTCTGTGTATCACATGTGTGTGACTGATGTTGAATTTGCTATTGCTTACTTCCTTGCACTATTGTGATTGTCCCTCGGTGTTTTTGCAAAGAGTTTAAAAGAAGCATAATTGTTTAAGCACGGTAACAACTGATTCACCCCCCCCCTCTCAGTTGTCCAACAGATAAGACATGCAAACACTAAATTAATTGGAAGAATAGTTACACAAAACAAAACTCGAGCAACTTACCAGTGCAAGGACAACTCGAAAATGGAAGCACCCTCCGGGTATACTCTTCAAAGCGTGGCCCGATGTCTGTCCTAGGTACCATGGTATACCCCCGCAGTTACGTGTGTATGTCCCTAAAAAATATAGGCAACTAGGTTGCCAGTGCGCGAACAGTCACCAGGCGGGTACAGTCAAAAGTCGGGTAGACCACAATGAGCAGGGTATTGAGCCCAAAACCTGTCAAGGGTATCAAAAGCAAGTGGTCCAGAAGAAAATTGAGGACCTCGAACTAATTCGAGACCCACGAGGCCCCATGTCAAATGAAATCAACGGAATCCCAAAACAAGCCCTCTATATGTGTTCTCCACTACGATTGGTCAAACTTTGGAGGGGTTATCTCCACTACCTTTCCACACGTGGCCTCGTGTTTATCCCCTGTGTTAGAGGGGGGTCCCATATAACTTTCACAATACTAGACTTGGACACTCCCTAACTCAGACTCCAATGTTTGATTTTAATGGCCTTGAAGATTTTCCTCTCCAAACCTAATCCAAGGCCCTAATCTTGAACTATTTGGTTAACCCTACAAACATAAAAGTCTAATAAATTTTAGATTTAGCGTTAATTTTATGGCTTGTCTTATGTCAAGGGGTATGAAAGTGAAACTAATGATGTTTGAAAGATGAAA
>JZKD02S1662635.1:78259-93621 GCA_000966675.3 Picea glauca
TGCTCATTATTGGATAATAATTCTACATTGATATAACATTTGAAGAAAAAGGATTATAATTACGTTATTACTGATTCACCCCCCCTCTCAGTAATCCAACAGGCATTCCCTAGGGTAGACTTATTCTCTCCAAATTGCACTTTGTTTAGTGCCAGAGGAATGTCCCAAATAGGTGAATGGTCTAGGTTGCGCAATCAAGGATAGGCATTCCCTAGGGAAGACTGATTATCTTTAGGTTTCACTTTGTTTAGTGTCAGAGTAATGGCCCAGATAGGTGAATGGTCCAGGCTCAGAAATCGGGACAATTATTCTTCCTTGCTTGAGAAGACTAGTCTAGATAGCTCATCATTGATGTTTTGCCTTATGAGGGAAGATGATCTTCCAAATATCACAGATGTGAGTGGAAGAATGGCCCAAATGATTCAGTTTATATCATAACAATGTTTTTTGTGCAGTTGATATCAGATGATATGATTGTTATGGAGACTATATGTCTTTGGACAATAGATGTATACTATTGTGGTAGATGTGTTCCATTGATTGTGACTATATGTCACTAATCAAGTATCTGTGTTCTACTTGGTGTGGAAGAGTACCATTGGATTGTAGTTGTGTACTGCTATGGATAGGCATAGTTGTGTTCTATTGAATGACATTGTTCCGATTGCCTTGAAAACTATCAATAGTGTTGAAAATGATTATCAACTAGATGGATGATCAATGGAAAAAGATTCCCTAGACAGAAAAATGGTCCAAGACATTTATTCTTCTAGGACATATGTACAAATTAGAAGAATGGATCTTGTGTCACTCTGTGGAGTGAGTGACGTATCTAGCATCATGTCTGATTACTCAGATGGAGTATGGTTTCGAGATATGATGCAGTTGATGACACTGATAGTGATGATGGTGCTCATGATATAATCATGAGATAGTCTATATGACTATGTTGATGCTACTGGGTGAATGGTATGTTTGTGCTCAAGACCATTACCTTCAATACCTCCCTAGCTAGGAGGGAGTGTTGATATTATGGTAGCTGCGGGAGGTATTTACCTCCATGTGTAAACCTGATGAGAATATTTCGTGAAGAAAGAAGAAACCCTAATTAATTGGTTAATAACCCTAGAAGACAAGTCGATTCAAGAGAATGAATTGTATTAGGTTATTAGCCTCCAAGAGAAGAAGTCGGCTAAATCAAATTTTATATACTAAAGAATTAGTACCCATAATGAGAATTCAGCCTAGGCAATCTGCCAGAATTAGTATAAATACAGGAGGCCAGTCTTCATTCTAGCCAGTATTCTAAAAAATGAAGAAGCAACACTTGTGCGCACTGCAGTTGGCCAGTTTGTGGGCAAGTTTGGAGGAGAACTGCTATTGCAGCTACTGCAACTAGTAGTTTGCGGTTTTGTCTTGGACTCTTTCTTGGTTATGGTTTGGACTCTATAATAAGCTCATGTTTCTCTTTATTGGTGCGCTATCCTTGGAGAAAGGTGCACAACCTTTGTTTGGATAACCAGTCTAGGGTTTGCTTCCAGAATGATTCTTTGTCAACGTTAAGGTGCTCGGGGTGGCTTCGGCCTATGGTTGGGTGACAATATTGCTATATTGTCTATGGTTAAACGAGCACATCCATTATATTCTAACATTATATACTCCATATGAATATATTTCAAGCAGTAAATTTGATAATGAAATTGAGAAGCCTCCAACAAATACACAAGAAGATTTCAGCCTTGTAATAAATGATAAAACATCACAAGAGAACTTGCAGCAAGAAGAATTGATGGAAGAAATGAATCTTGAGAAGAATGATGAGCAAGATCACCTTTATAGGAAAGAAGAGTCTTTTCAAGAGATTTTTGATGAATCAATAACCTTGGAAGTGATTTGAAATAAGGAAAAGGATGAATGTATTCTTATGTTGAAAACTCCTCAATCAATCAAAGAAAATAGTATTCTTGAGAAACCAATAATTTATTTTATTGAATTATGGTTCCAGAGCATTGTTTTCCAAACAATGCAATCAAATCTTCACCATACTTGGTATAATTTTTCTCCAATACATATTGAGAGTGCCCCTAACTCATTGGTACAAGTCCCAACATATCTCAAAATTTTGGAGTTAATTCCACAACTCAGACGAATGCTTTAATTTCTCCATTGGAAATCTTCCTACACTTAAGGTGACCCTTTCTTTCAAGTAAGTTAGGGTAGGTAGATCATGTATGTACATATTTGTTTCTTCAGTTCAGTTTTGCATAATAAGACAATCTTTAAATTGAAGTTTGAAGATAATTCTATGAAAGAAGAAGAATTACAAGAGTTCATTTTGAATATGACTCCATATCTCAATGGAGAAGGAAGTTGGTCTTGATATTTTGGTGTTCTCAACAAACCACAGGGGGTCATTGTCCCACAGTTGGAGCCAATTGTTGACCAAAATTTGGTCATCTATATTTTCCCGCTCTTGGATTCATAAAATCCTTGATATCAAAAGAAGACATTTTTAAACTTTTTTAATTTCATTTTAAAGTTTAAGCAAAAAAGGACACACCTCTTTCATACTTTGTCTCATTTTCAAACTCTTCTCCTCTCCTCTCCTCTTTTATTTCATACTCAACACTTATAATTTTCACTCAACATATTTCTCTCCATACTTTAACTCACTCTTCTCCCATACGCTCCACTAGCCTCTAAAATTAGATGTTTTGGGGACTTGTTATCCACGATTTCTAGGGATAACTAGGAGATCATGTCTCGAGGCCCATAGGTCCTAGACATGGAGTACCGAGAGCAGGATTGACCTGAGCATGGCCCTGGAGGGCCCATCCTTCTTCTTCTTTGATAGATTTGTCCTATCAACAACAACAACATCCATCACCATTGGCTTGTACTTGCATCAGAAAAGACTCTTGCTCCATGAGGTAATTGGTCCAGGTATCATGGTATGTGTCATGTTTGATCGTTATAACTTTTAGATATATGCATCAGGTTTCTTACATTTTTGACAACTGCTTGGATCTTACACTAACCCACTTGACCATTATTGGGGGGACTAATGGGGTGCTCTAGCAAGCTTGTATCCATGGGTTTTGGTTAGCCACCAGGGGGGATTTGAAGAGCCATCATCTGCTCCCACCATACTATCATTTTACATCTCATATCCCATATATCCATCCCATTCCCCTAGTCCGGTCATTAGGATGATCTATTTGAGAGGTTACACTTTTTCCTGTGGGAAGAAGGGGATAAAGGCCCAGGAGGTAAAACCATCTGGTAAAAGATAAAAGCCATAGGAAATAAAACCTAGAGATGCCTCGCCCAGGGATCCTCAAGAAGGAAATAAAAGGCCTCTCGATAAGAAACAAAAGGGACCTGAAGAAAAATAATAAAACAAGGCCTAAACAAGAGGATGGGAGGTCTCATCATGAGCCGACCCATTATGTTCATAGGTATCTAGCAGTATGACGTTGCCATTATCTGGTCACCACACCAGGGAAATGACCCTTGGTTGCATGGCCAAGGGAAAGGGGGTCTCATCATGAGCTAACCTTATCATTTATGTGAAAATACTAGTGGGTAACACTGTCATCTCTGGTTACCATGCCAAGGCGATGTCCTCTGGTCAAACCTTGAAGTAAAAAAGAAAGAAAAGGTAATAAATAAAAGAAAGAACAAAGGCAATACATGGGCTTGGAAAAAACTGCATCCATGACAGGTACAGCTCGCCTCCTACAAAGGCACCCATGGACAATACCTGACCCTGGTCTTCACTATGTCTAGACATCCTTATACCATATCACCTTATGTTACATGGCTTGAATAATGTTCTTTGGAAACTTTCTTCTTCTTATGGATACTGGCCCAATAGGTCATATTGTCTCTTTCTTCAACTTTGTATAGTAGATCAGTGTAATATCTTTGAGCTATTAGAGGATATGCTAGGGGTTTTATGCATGTATTTGATGAATTTAATGATGAAACATGATTGACATTGCTATGATCCCGAGGACTGATGAGCCCATGGAGGGCGAAGTTTTTGATGTGCAGGACCATGCTCAACGGACAGGTACCAGTGGACCGGTACACATGGGGAGATGATTAGCTCAGACCTCCATAGGGCTGAAGAGCCCATCAAATGGTTGTTGGGATGGCAGAGATAGGACAGTGTTGATGAGCCTTTGCACATGAATAAAAGAAGGATGTTCCACCTAGGACACTTTGGCTGAGCCCGACCTAGGGGGGATCACCCACTTCGGATCGAACATTTTCCTCTTGATGGACAGGATATCACCCAGGAGATCTGGACATCACCTTCAACGTGTGGTAGTGTGATGAGGTTACTGGCACATGTGGCATCTTGGAGGAGCCCTAAAGGGGCTAACGTCTGACTTCTGGATGCTCGATATGCCCAAAAAGGGCTAACGTCTCCCTCAGAAGGGCTTGATGTCCCACCTTTTGCTCATTTTATGTCATTTATCTAGCAGTTAATGTAAAAATAGTTTAAATTTTGTAGTTAGCCTTTTCGGTTGTTTTAATGACCTATTTTGTAAATTAAAGGTCATGGATTGATATATATTGAGGATGTTTTTCCCTCATTTGGACATAACACAACTCACTCTCTTGTGAGATCTCAATACTTGCGCCCTAGTTTGGGTATTTTTGGTGTTTTAAGTGAGGCRCTACTCTTGRAGGAGGATTTCTCTTGGCATTTATGGCATTTCTCTCATGGAAGGTTTACAACTAGGGTTTTGCATATGCTTTCTTCATGATATGTAAGTGTTTTTCCTGCAAAACTTCTTGATTGAATGGTTGTAGGTTAGTATTCTTGCATTTAATTATAAATTTGTTGACTTTAAAACCCTAGGTAGCAAGCACACAAGTAGGTCATTTCTATATGTCCCCATGTTGAGAAATAGTTTTCAGCCATTGAAAGAAGAAGATATAGTCTGGCCGTTGATACACTTTTCATTCTTTTTTCTGAGCTAGCATTGAAGTTATAGGTTGAAAAGAGGAGACATCCTAGGCCTAGTTGGACTACACCTAGGGTTTCACCTTCTAGGGTTTGAAGGCCTTGCCTTTGCAACACCTTCTCCCTTAAATTTATACTTTGAAGCTAGCTATTTTGCCAAGTGTATTTAGAGAAGGAGGAAAGAGCACAAGGCCTTGCTTAAGAAACACCGAAGTGAGCCTCTTTCCCCTAGGATATTGATTCTAGGGCCCTGCCATTGCAACACCATAGAACCCTATCTTCCAGTCTCTAAGTTTTAATCCTCCTGAGATTTTGTGCCCTTTCTTTTGACTCCATTTACCCTAAGGCGCTGGTAATATATCCAACGTTGAGTTTCTAGTGTACAAAACCATCTTTCAAACTTTAATTTTTGAAACCCTAGCTAACCCTAACACTGCTAACCTAGGCTGACGTCATAGTTGACGCAACACCCTTTTGACTAATAATAAGCAATTAAATGATGACGTAAAGCATTTACTGAACAAATTGTTGATTGAATATACTGTAGTCTTGGTCATTTTGGTAGATATTGATGAATTGGTGATCTTTCATAGGCTAATTAGCAGAACGTTGACTTCATCTTATCTATTACATTGCTTATTGAATGAAATCAAATAGTTAAGAAGTACTAACCCTTTGGGTTATAGCCTACAAATATACATATTGTGTTGTTATTATCTTGTTCTGGGCAGGTGTTTTCAACAGGGACTTCACTTCTTTATTGGCTGATTAGCCGGACTATCTGATACCAGTGGTAACCTGCGAGGAGGGAAATCTTAACACTTATCCTTGTATCCTTTGCCTCTTCAAACCCCAGGTTATTGAGGACGTCTCCCCTGGGCTAACCTCCCTAAATAGAAATAACCTCCCCATCGAGGTGAAATTGGGTGGGGAAGGTTCCTGTTATGCCAGTTTGTCCACTGTCCTATAGCTTGTGACCTAAAAATACAAACTGTGTAATAACATTTTGGCGTCGCTGCCAGGGAACACTGAGTCAATCTTCCTCAATGACAAATCCTTTGGTAAGCCTTGCCTCAAAGACCTTTCTCTTACAAGCTTACCTGGTGACTCCACTAAGACTTTATTCCCCTATTCTTTGATAGTGTCAGGAAAACTATCTGGTGAATCCACAAACCAAAAGGAGATTCAATAATCCTCCTTTAGCTTTCAGAAGGAAGCCTCCTGCAAATTCACCTGTTGTCAAGTCACTTTTTGGAAAGAGACTTCCTTTAAACATGTCTACTTCTCAGATCGGTACTACAAACCCAATCAACAATTAGAGACAATGGTCATCTACTTTGTTCAAGACATTAGACATGTCAACCATACCTGGCTACCCTAGGAAAATTCCACCCAAATATGAGAAGTGGTTGCCTAAGTTTACCAGCACTGATGCTACTAGTGCCGAAGAGCATATGAGTAACTTTGGGGCATTTTTTCAGCTTCACCCCATTAGTGATGATGCTGAGGACTTGGTCATGAAGTTATTCTCTGCTACCCTTTATGATGCTGCAAGACGTTGGTATCTTGGCCTGCCTGATGGAAGCATCAAAACCATGGATAGACTTGAGAAAATCTTCCTCAGAAGGTGGAGTATAAAAGAAGACCCGAACATGCTGCTCACCTAACTAAATAGCCTTTCCAAGCATGAGAATGAATCCATTCGGGAATTTCATACTAGGTTCGAAGCATTACTCCAACGAATCCCCCCAAGCCACCATCCGAAAGATGATTATTTTGTTCACATTTATACTAGATCTTTAAGTGGCCAATTAGGGTATCTTCTTAGAGACAAAGACCCTCAATCCATTCAAGAATCCCAAGATCTCACAAACAAGATTGAAGGAAATCTCCTTTCACCCAAGATTGAGCCCTTTGTTAACCCTAGGGGGAGAATAGATGCCAAGCAGAAAGTGGTACACAATGCTGAGCCTACTTTGGATCTCTGCACCAGTATCAGTAAGCTACAAGCTTCAATGGATAACATCATGAAGAATCAAGAATAAATGATGAACCAGATCGTTAGACTTGAAAATTCCCAGACCCAGGCACCTAAACCTCCATTCAAAGGGCCATTCCAGAAAGGGAACCAAACCTACAAGATGAAGAATGAAAATGAAGTCCCTAATACTCTAGCCCCTACAAATGTTGTTGATGAAAATACCTGGTGTTTGGAATGCAGAGAAGCACATTGGGAGAATGAGTGTCCTTATAATGCTAGCCAGCAAAAAGTCAATAATCTTGACTGTTTTTCGAGCTTTCCTCAAATAAATATAACTGATATAGAACATCAACAAGCCCTAAAGGAAGAAACTAGAGAAGCAAGACTAGCAATAATTAACAAATTGGACTAGGAGTCACGAGAAAATCTTAAAAAGCAAGAAGTCCAAGTATACCGGAGAAAGAGCCCGAAGCAACCTGCAACTGATCAACCAAAATCTCCTGAGGTTCTTTCTCCCAAGATGTCCAAAGCTGATAAGATTACCCTTGATTTTGATTTTGAAGGAGATTTGTCAAAGATGCATGTGAATGTTCCCTTAAAAGAAGCAATTAAGATCCCTTCTATTAAAGAATGCTTCAATAACTTCTTTTCAAGAACGACTGAGCCTATGGACCCCCCGATTATGTTGCAAGTTGACCATTTCAGGATCCAATATGGTGAAAATCCACCTTTCTTCATGACTCTTATGATGAACAATAAATACCTCAACAATTGCATGTTGGATACAGGTGTTGGTGCAAACATGATGTCTCTTAAAGTCATGCAGCAAATGGGCCTGAAGGTAACCAGGCCTTACAAAAATGTGTGTGCATTTGAATCCAAAGCAATACCCACACATGCTGTTGTTGAAAATGTCGAAGTGTAGTTGAAAGAATTCCCCGAGAAGACCGTTCACATAGATATTATAGTTGTTGATGTCCCGGATGTGTGGGGAATGTTGTTGTCTAGGAATTTTGGTGTGATGATAGGCGGGTCCCTTGAGATGGATCTCACCTTTTTGCGGTTGCCTTTGAAATATGGAACAACTGGACATTTACTCAATGTGTCGATAACTGGAAACCATGTACAAGATTTCGTTCCTTCTGTAAATGAAGCGCAGAAAGATGTGATACAAACTCTTCAAGAATATTCTCCAAAAGATATGCCATTTGCTACAGAAGAAGACTTTGACCAGATTGAGTGGCCGAAGAAAGAGGAATATCAGCAACTCCTAGATCAGTTTCAGAACAAAGAGGTAGGGACGGTGAAGATACTAAAAAGACAAAAGGATGAAGAAGACGTGCAGATCCATCTGTCCCAACAGGAAGTCTTTACACCAGAAGCCCACCCACCTCCCTCAGTATAGTACACCAGGGTTGTTCAAGGAACAACCAAACACAAGTTCCGAAAATACAAGGAGGGGGAGTTGGTATGGATGTGGGAAAATAAGAAAGGAGAGCCAACTAATGTAAAATGAAGTACACAATCGTGGCTCATACATTTCAAGGTCGGGATGGAATCAGTGGATAACTCGTACTACTTGTCCACCTTGGAAGGAAGAAGGCTCCCATTACCCATCAACAGACGCCTCCTCAAACCCCACCAAGGTGGTGGGACATGATTGTACAGGTAAGTATGAGTAGGTAGGCATTTTCCATGTATTATACCATCTGCATTTCATGTTTATTTCCTCATATGCATTTTGATTGCTTTATTTCATATGTATACATGTTATATTTTGCAGGGTGGCAATACCACCCCACCTTTGTTGCTGATGCATCTTTTCAAGTGTGAGCAGGTCTGCAGGTTTATGCCAGAGATGCTGAGGTTCTCATGCACTCTACGGTGAGAACATCTCCCCGAGTTGGAGCCAGATGTTATCCACAATTTCTAGGGATAACTAGGAGATCATGTCTCGAGGCCCACAGGTCCTAGACATGGAGTACCGAGAGCAAGATTGACCTGAGCATGGCCCTGGAGGGCCCATCCTTCTTCTTCTTCACCAGATTTGTCCTGTCAGCAACAACAACATCCATCACCATCGGCTTGGAAGTGCATCAGAAAAGACTCTTGCTCCATGAGGTAATTGGTCCAGGTATCATGGTATGTGTCATGTTTGATCGTTATAACTTTCAGATATATGCATCAGGTTTCTTACATTTCTGACAACTGCTTGGATCTTACACTAACCCACTTGACCATTGTTGGGGGGATTAATGGGGTGCTCTAGCAAGATTGTATCCATGGGTTTTGGTTAGCCACCAAGGGGGATTTGAAGAGCCATCATCCGCTCCTACCATACTATCATTTTACATCTTATCTCCCATACATCCATCCCATTCCCCTAGTCCGGGCATTAGGATGACCTATTTGAGGGGTTACACTTTGTCCTGTGGGAAGAAGGGGCTAAAGGCCCAAGAGGTAAAAGTAGCTGGTAAAAGATAAAATCCATAGGAAATAAAACCTAGAGATGCCTCGCTCAGGGATCCCCGAGAAGGCAATAAAAGGCCTCTCGATAAGAAACAAAAGGGATCCAATGAAAAATAATAAAACAAGGCTTAACCAAGAGGATGGGAGGTCTCATCACGATTCGTCCCATTATGTTCATAGGTATCTAGTAGTATGACGTTGCCATTATCTGGTCACCACAACATGGCAATGACCCTTGGTTGCATGGCCAAGAGAAAGGGGGTCTCATCACGAGCCAGCCTTATCATTTCTGCGAAAATACTAGTGGGTAACACTGTCAGCTCTGGTCACCATGCCAAGGCGATGTCCTTTGGTAAGACCTTGAAGTAAAAAAGAAATAAAAAGTAATAAATAAAGGAAAGAACAAAGGAAATACAGGGGCTTGGAAAAAACTGCATCCATGACAGGTACAACTCACCTCCTACAAAGGCACCCACGAAAAATACCTGCCCCTGGTCTTCACTATGTATGGACATCCTTAGACCATATCACCTCATGGTACATGGCTTGAATAATGTTCTTTGGAAACTTTCTTCTTCTTATGGTTACTGGCCCAATAGGTCATCTTGTCTCTTTCTTCAACTTTGTATAGTAGATCAACGTAATATCTTTAAGCTATTAGAGGATATGCTAGGCGTTTTATGCATGTATTTGATGAATTTAATGATGAAATATGATTGACATTTCTATGATCCCGAGGATTGATGAGCCCATGGAGGGAAATTTTTTTGATGTGCAGGACCATGCCCGAAAGACAGGTACCAGTGGACTGGTACACATGGGGAGATGATTAGCTCGGACCTCCATGGGAATGAAGATCCCATCATATGGTTGTTGGGATGGTAGAGATAGGACAATATTGATGAGCCTTTGCACATGAATAAAAGAAGGACGTTCCACCCAGGAAACTTTGGCTGAGCTCTACCTAGGGGAGATCACCCATTTAGAATCAAACGTTTTCCTCTTGATGGACATGACGTCACCCAGGAGATCTGGACATCACCTTGAGCATGTGGCAGTGTGATGAGGTTACTAGCATGTGTGGCATCTTGGAGGATCCCTAAAGGGGCTAAAATCTTACTTCTAGATGCTGGATATGCCCAAAAAGGGCCAACGTCTCCCTCAGAAGGGCTTGACGTCCCACCTTTTGCTCATTTTATGTCATTTAGCTAGCAGTTAATGTAAAAACAATGTAAATTTTGTAGTCAGCCTTGTCGGCTATTTTAATGACCTATTTTGTAAATTAAAGGTCATGTATTGATATATATTGAGGATGTTTTTCCCTCATTTGGACATAACAAAACTCACTCTCTTGTGACATCTCAATACTTGCGCCCTAGTTTGGGTATTTTTGGTGTTTTAAGTGAGGTGCTACTCTTGGAGGAGGATTTCTCTTGGCATTTATGGAATTTCTCTCATGGAAGGTTTACAACTAGGGTTTTTCATATGCTTTCTTCATGATATGTAAGTGTTTTTCCTGCAAAACTTCTTGATTGAATGATTGTAGGTTAGTATTCTTGCATTTACTTAAAAATTTGTTGATTTTAAAACCCTAGGTAGCAAGCACACAAGTAGGTCATTGCTATATGTCCCCATGTTGAGAAATAGTTTTCAGCCATTGAAAGAAGAAGATATAGCCTAGCCATTGCTACACTTTTCATTCTTTTTTCTGAGCTAGCATTGAAGTTATAGGTTGAAAAGAGGAGATGTCCTAGGCCTAGTTGGACTACACCTAGGGTTTCACCTTCTAGGGTTTGAAGCCCTTGCCTTTGAAACACCTTCTCCATTAAATTTATACTTTGAAGCTAGCCATTTTGCCAAGTGTATTTAGAGAAGGAGGAAAGAGGACAAGGCCTTGCTTAAGCAACACTGGAGTGAGCCTCTTTCCCCTAGGATATTGATTATAGGGCCATGCCATTGCAGCACCATAGAACCATATCTTCCAGTCTCTAAGTTTTAATCCTCCTGAGACTTTGTGCCCTTGCTTTTGACTCCGTTTACCCTAAGGCACTGGTAATATCTCCAACGTTGAGTTTCTAGTGTACAAAACCATCTTTCAAACTTTAATTTTTGAAACCCTAGCTAACCCTAACACTGCTAACCTAAGCTGACGTCATAGTTGATGCAACACCCTTTTGACTAATAATAAGCAATTAAATGATGACGTCAAGCATTTACTAAACAAATTGTTGAGTGAATATACTATAGGCTTGGTCATTTTGGTAGATATTGATGAATTGGTGATCTTTCATAGACTAATTAGCAGAATGTTGACTTCATCTTATCTATTACATTGCTTATTGAATGAAATCAGATAGTTAAGAAGTACTAACCCTTTGAGTTATAGCCTGCAAATATACATATTGTGTTTTTATTATCTTGTTCCGGGCAGGTGTTTTCAACAGGGACTTCACTTCTTTATTGGCTGATTAGCCGGACTATCTGATACTGGTGGTAACCTGCGAGGAGGGAAATATTAACACTGATCCTTGTATCCTTTTCCTCTTCAAACCCCAGGTTATCGGGGACGTCTCCCCTGGGCTAGAATCCATAAACATAAATAACCTCCCCATCGAGGTGACATTGGGTGGGGAAGGTTCCTATTACGCCAGTTTGTCCACTATCCTATAGCCCATGACCTAAAAATACAAACTACGTAATAAAAAGACTCTTCTCTCATCTCCTCATCAGGTTCACGAGTTGGTGGACTCATCTCCTTACTTGGTGGACTCATCTCCTTACTTCCCTCACATTCCCATCCACGCGAACCCTCCATGCTCCTAAATTTTCTACCTACACTTTACCTTCCCACCTACATCACCCTATGTCACCCTTATCCCTCTACCACCTACAAATTACCCCCTCCCCCTCTAATCTCCTTACCCTCTCCCTACTTAAATGTTTTTTAAAAGTAATATAACTCGCGGGCAAGTGGACACCAGTCGTCCCTCACTCCCTTACTAACCTCACTCCCCAACCCACCAACCCATTAACATAGCCTACAAACTACCCCCTCGACTTATTCTACCCACAATTTCCCTTCACCTACCCTCTCGTACATCCTCACATACGTAACTTATTTTCTCAAGTTTCATTACATTACATTCTAAACCAATAAGATCCTTCCACATGGAGGTGCATTATTGGTTATATTTGGTATGTAATGAGTTTCTGACACATGGGATATGACTCCGCAATGACTCAACAATGACTCAGTCCTGACTTGGCATGAATTAGGATGGTGACGAGGTTCCAAAAATTATTATTTTATTCAACAATTTTTCAAGGGTTGAATCCTCCAAGCTCCATAATTTCTTCTCTTCTTTGTTTCTTGATAAGTGTATGAAACACTTAGTATTATATACCATGAAGAATATAATATCCCAATGCATGTGGGATAGAATTTTGAACCAAAAGGGCGAATTTTATGAAGGGGCACGCAATTCATCCAAGGGTTGTGATTTACCTAAGACAATCGATCGACGGTGGTTGAGCGTTAATCTTGCAGATGCCATAACTTGAGATTCAGGTGACAGAATCACACAAAATTTATACCATTGGAAATTCATTTTGACGTATAAAATGATGGAACATGTTTCAAAGGCTGAAGATTGCAACATTTTCCCTAGAAATTAAAATATTAGTCAGCTGCATTTTTAATGGGTTTGCGTGACAACTCAACTTGACGAGCTCATATTTTGACATCCGGGCGAAGGATTTGGCCAAACTTTATATAGTTGGAAAGATAAGACAATGAATATCACATCAGAAGTGGTTTAAAGGGTGGAAAATATCCACATACTTACCAAAAAATTAAAACATAGCCATCTCTTAAAGGAGGCAACAAATTAAAAATTATTCGAAATAAAAGTTTATTTAAATTTTTTTTATTTAAATATTTTTGGGGTCCACTTTAAAGAACGAATATCAATGAATTCAAGTCATTAATTAGATTCCAATGTTTTGTTAATTAAAGTGATTTTATATAAAATAAAAAGGAATTTAAAGAGAAAAAGTAAAAACCCTAACTACTCAAGTAGTTAGAAGAGCATTTCTTTAAAAAGGGAAAAGAGAGATTTCATGAGTTCCAAAATTCATTGTTGAGAGGGCATTCAAAGGAGAAGGAGAGAGACATATAAGATATCATTATGTAATCAATATTTTGAAAAGCAATCAAAGATTTTCATTTTTCTCCATTCTTTTCTTCTTCTACATTATTTTCTCAAAGCTCTGTGTTTGTATTTTCTTGAAACAATCACGGGGCTGAGTTCTCAAGTGTTTTTCTTGTAATATTCCAAGACTTTTCATATATGATCATGGAGCATTTGAGGCCACATATGTGATTTTCAAATGGATTTTCTATATTTTTTAGATATATTTTATGAGAAAGACTCCACAGAGAATTACTTTCAGGGTTGATGTTGACTATATCTTGTAACTTTGAGTTTTAAGTATGAGATATTTGAGGTTGACCTATAAATTTCCATTCATTTTAACTACAATACTCTTTTAAAATTATTTGAGATGATCATAAATATTCTCTCTTTTCTCTTGTGAGGAGATATGAATGTATCTATAGAGGATTATATATATGGAATTGAGTATTTATATTTTCTGATATTGAAGCTCCTTTTTAATCTTTTATTTGCGAATAACTTCTTACTGCATGTTGGTCCTAAAGTCTACACCTAATTTCTAAAGGGTAGAGCTAGGCCACCTCAAATTTATAATGGTTTGTTTTTAATTTTTTTGGTCAGTTAAAGGGTTGGTTTTACCAAGACAAGAGCACAGCTAGGTTGGAAAAATGATAAGGATGAGGGTCCTCCTTAGCTGGTGGCACACTAATGACAGACAAGTGAAATAATAGAGATAAAAAACAAAGGGAAACAACAAATCACTCAATGAATAATATGTTGTAAGAAGTTTAATACTTAAAATATCATTTCAAGACATTAAACATGTATCAAAAACACAATTAATCCCACAAGTTGCAATAAAAACAAATCTTCATCAAAGCATAGTTGTTATCACATGTTTCATATTAATAAAGACAAGGTATACAATAGCTGAAGGAAAATAAATGTACTTTGCACAAATCAAAATTGTATTCAAGACAAGAAACACATACAAATTTGGACACAAACACATTGTCATCAATAGTATCTTCACCGGGTAGAGATCTTTAGTTCATGCGGAAAATGGGTCCAACTAGTTATTGTATTGATCTCTTTTTCCCCAAAAAATCAACCCTCAAAACATACAAAAACTGCATATTTATAAAAAATGCAGAGGCCCTCGACCAGTGTTGATTCGTCAGATCTTTTAATGACTTATGGTTGAGTTTTAATTTTGCATGTGTTAATTAACCATTTGAGAAACTTAGTGAAAGAATGAGAAAAGAAGAGGAATTATGACAGCCATAAATACATTTGCAGATCTGAAATGAAAGAATAAACAACAAACCATAACACGCAGATTGATAATGGAGTTCGGCACAACTTTGCCTACGTCTCCGGGCCTTTTCTCTGTGGGGTAGGCTTCTTTATTTCTGTTCAAAATCTCAAAAGTACATCGTTGCAATGACAAATGGCTACAAGACTGATCTGGTCATGTTCTTCCAGATCTCTACAACCATGCAAAGAAAACGGCACACAAAATGGACGTCCGGAGCTCCCAGAAATGATCCAACCGCGTCTCCTCCTCAAAAGCTTCTCTGCCTCAAAATGGCTTTGGCTTGGCTTCTCCTCAGCATAATTCTGCTCTGAATGTCCTCCATGGCCTCAAACAGGCCTGGGTTATATAGCTGGAAAGTTGGTTACTCATCTCCAACTTCCTCCCAAAAATTAGGCTCCAAAAATGCCCAATAACTCCCAAAAATGGAGTAAATACATTAAA
>JZKD02S1662635.1:94751-124382 GCA_000966675.3 Picea glauca
CCATTTAAGTGTGTAAGGCTTATGATGAGTTTGTGTTTTTAACCCCAATTGCTTAACCAATTCTTCTAAGATTAGATTAGATTGAGATCCACTGTCGATTAATGTGTCTATCTTAATGTGTCGCATGATTACCCTGATATGAAACAAGTTGCTTCTATAATCAATCTCTTCACCATTCTTACATGTCATACCAACCAATGAAATCTTTGACTCATCACCTGAATCCGATCCCAAGTCTGTGGGTTTTGATGTCGTCGCCACTGTTTGCGTTCCCTTATTTTCTTTGAACCACTTTGGCCTCTTCTCGGGATGCAACTGCCAACATCTATCCTCATCATGTCCCTCTTTCTTTAAATTCTTGCAAGAGGGATTTCCTTCCTTCTTTGTCATGACATTTGCATTCTTGCCATTGCCATGCCTTTTCCTCTTGTCCTCTTTCCTCGAAAAACGACGATTCCCCTGACACACCTGACTTCCCTGCTTCAATATAAGTAGCTTGAACAGAAACCTCATCAAGGTTAGTGGGTCCAAACATGAAAACAGTGTTTCTAATATGCGCAGGCAAACCTCCTATATACTTCATAAGGGTTTCTTGTGTTCACAAAGGAATGTCTAACATTAATGCCATTTTTCTAAATCCATCAGTGTATTCTTGCAATGTTTGTCCTTTTCTTAGTTTTAAAGATTGTCATTCAATCATTTCTTTTTCTTTATAACCTAAAGGATATAATTGTTTCCTAAGTGCAGAAATGAAATCCTTCCATGATGGAAATACATTACCCATATTTTGTGTTCCTTTTTGCAGATTGCTCTGCCACCAGATAAGAGCTGTACCTACAAGTCTCAAAGATGCCAACTTGATTTGTGTGGCCTCATCCTCGATCTGTTGCACACTGCAGTATACCTCCATCTGTTTGATCCAGTTATCAAGTTTTTCTGCATTCACTTCACCATCATATATGGGAAACTCAAATTTTACATCAAGTTTTAACAATGGCATTTCATGTGTATTCTTATGAACATTTTTCTTTCCACTAGATTTAGAACTTGAACTTGAAGAAGAAGGAGAAGAAGGAGGTGTTGATGGAGGTGAAGGAGGAATCTGAGGATGGTCCTCTTCCTCTTCACTTTTTCCCTTTGAAAAATCACCCAAAACTGGTCGCTTCCATTCCAAGTAATCTTCGTACAAGACTTTCACCATCTCCAACATAGCAAGGAATGTTTTCTGAAACTCTTTCTCATCTTGAGAAATCCCTTCTTCCGATGCCATCTTCTCGCTGTGAGAATCTCTTTTTCTCAATCCAATTAATGGATTATCTACAACAAGCTCGCCTTCATCACGTTGTAGCTTTTCCCTGGTTAACATGCAACTCAAATCCAAACGTCAACTAGCTCTGATACCACTTGATCCGTCGGATCTTTTAATGACTTATGGTTGATTTTTAATTTTGCATGCATTAATTAACCATTTGAGAAACTTAGTGAAAGAATGAGAAAAGAAGAGGAATTATGACATCCATAAATACATTTGCAGATCTGAAATGAAAGAATAAACAACAAACCATAACACACAGATTGATAACGGAGTTCGGCACAACTTTGCCTACGTCTCCGGGCCTTTTCTCTGTGGGGGAGGCTTCTTTATTTCTATTCAAAATCTCAAAAGTGCATCGCTGCAATGCCAAATGGCTACAAGACTGATATGGTCATGTTCTTCCAGATCTCTAGAACCATGCAAAGAAAACGACACACAAAATGGACGTCTGGAGCTCCCAAAAATGATCCGACGATGTCTCCTCCTCAATAGCTTCTCTGCCTCAAAATGGCTTTGGCTTGGCTTCTCCTCAGCATAATTATGCTCTGAATGCCCTCCATGGCCTCAAACAGGCCTGGGTTATATAGCCGGAAAGTTGGTTACTCATCTCCAACTTCCTCCCAAAAATTAGGCTCCAAAAATGCCCAATAACTCCCAAAAATGGAGTAAATACATTAAAAATAGGTTTAATTAACAATAAAAACCCAAAAAGTAGTTAAAAAAACCCACTTTATAGTTATAAATCGGAACTAGCCCCCTCCATCCGCACGCGCCCCCTTTGAACGGTCATATGGTTTTAATAAGGCCAAGCGCTAGCCCAAAGGCTAAGCGCTGGCCCCTTATATCGCTAAACTCCAGGTCCCGTGGCATATACATAAGCCCATGGACTTATCTATTACAACTGCCCCGTGCTTTATTAACAATGGTATAGTCATAAGTTATATATATTACAACGAATAAACTGTGGGTTATGTTTTTAAAACCCCACGCCTTTCGTTGGTTACACGGTGTAAAGTTTGGGCATATATAAACACAAATGACTGCGGGTCAGGGGCTAAGCCCCAGCCCGACCCCCTGCCCATTGGTCACATAACTCGAATTTAAATAGTTTTGAACTCATATATATAACAAGAACTAATTGGTGGTGCAACGGTTGGGAGGATAATGTTAAAACTTCTGTGGTGGGGAGAGGTCCAGGGGTCGAACCCCACAGACCCATAAAATTTTTGATTATTAAACCAAATAGACCAAACCCGGGGTGCCACGTGGTAGCCCTTGACTGGGCCACGTGGCACCTCTACAACCAACCAACCATGACATGTGTCAGTCAGTGATTGGTCTATGTTCCTTGCCACTTGTCAACCATCGTAATGCCACATCATCATCGTATTGTCCTGTCATTCTGCCACGTCACCTGCTGACGTCACCTGTGCCACGTGTCACCCTTTCAGTGGTGACACATGTCACCTCTGGATAGGTCCAGTTGTACGCCCAAATGTCCAAATCTTCCTAACACATGTCACCTCCTGGAGCTTCCACGTGTCACCATCCAGAATTTCCACGTCAGCTATACGGAAATGCCATGTCAGCGTCCGTACGGACTGTACGGACTGCACAGTCAACATTTTTTTTGCCTGTTTGACTTTTTAGACAGAATGCGATATCTTCTCCATACAGAGCCCATTTGACAAAGGAAATATACCACTGGAATCAGGAAGGCGAGACGGACGCGATGGCATAGGTTTCGTTGCATTCCGAGCACTTTCATTTTTGAGCATTTTTCAAGCCCTATCAGGCTTCTGGATCCGATTTCGGATCAAGTGTGGATCTGGGGCTTAAATATACCACATTTATCATTAAACAACTTATTAACTTAAGTAAAAAAAAATTCTGGAGTATGTTAATGAATACTCCAAACTTGAATTAAAAAAAAGGAGTGGTTCTTATCACACATAGAAGACCACTTATTATGCCTTAAACTAAAAGAGTCTAGCAATTAAATAACTGAAAACTTCTACTAGAAATAATATAATATTGATTCATGCGTTGGAGCAAACTAAGATCTGACAGAAATGACCAAGAGTAACAGAAATGAGTTCTGTATCAATCATGGAATGCAAACATGATGTTGGAGGCCACTAGAGACAACTAGAAGTGTGGTCATGTCTTTTCCCCACTTATCGTTTTGAGAACAAAGGCAATTCGTGTTGCACTTTTCTAGAGTTTGCATGTATAGTTTCCCCGTTATTGGTTTGGCACCCCTTTTCATACCTTTAAAATATGCAATAAATGTGGGTGAGCCACTTTAGAACTTCAGTGTTTAGGGGCTTCGGAGTGCAGAGCATGAAAATCTCCTGAAGTGACAATGCTACGAAGTGACATGCTGGCCTGATATCATATTGTCACGGCTGTTGATGTGTCAAATAAGGCAAGTGACATGTGTCACTCAAACAATGAGCAGATGATGGGACCCAAATGACTAGAAATGAGTGCCATGTGTTAAGGATAGATGGAAGCCATGTGTCTGCATGGATGAGCACCATAAGTCCTGATGGATGAGTGTCATGTGCTTCAGCACTCCAGGATTCGAGAGTTTTGGTATGTGAAGCACGGAAATCTCCCGAAGTGCTAATCTTGTGAAGTCACTAATCCGTGCTTATATTAGACTAATTAACCCAAGATTAATACTTTAATCATTAAAGGATTTCCAGAGTTCAGAACTTCAGGATTCGGGGGACTGTGCTTGTTCTTGATAAAAATCTCCTGAAGTAAGATCTACCGAAGTTGACGTGGAAAACAATGACATTTCCACATGATGTCCCTTCGGATGATGTGTCATAAGAAGAGAGTGACATGTGTCATTTGGAAAAGGGTGAAAGACACAACCAAAAGACCTAAAATGAGTTCCACATGTCATGACTAATGAGTTTCACACGTCTTCAGAGCTTCGGTACTTCGACACTTCGGATCTTTGCTCGCTCTGGACCAAAACCTCCTGGATGAACAAACTTTTGAAGTGACATGACAGTGAGGGCCCACTCTAGCACTTCGAGGCTTCAGTACTTTGGAAGATTTGAACCAAAGGCAAGTTTGGGTGCCCAAACGCCAAAGTCACAGAGTCAATCCTGTTAAACCCCACGTGAGTTTGAGACTTCGAATGTATGAGAGCTGTTGATCTACGTCGACTGTTGGATATCCACCATTGAAGATTTGACCTGACTATTTGACTTAAATATTGAGCCAAAAATTGACTGCTTTGACATGTTGCATTTTGTCCACGGGAGTTCCCTGTGCATACAAAAAGGCTTGATTGACTTGTTGTGAGCTCAATCAATGGAAAACATGATGACAAACATTTCGAACCAAATCACGACATGTAATTATCCTTCAAGAAGAAATAGAAACAAAATGCGTGAAGACTCAATCAAGAAAGAAATGATAAAAACCAAGTCACTTGGTAATGGGAAACCAACTTCGCCAACTAGTAGAGAAAAAATTTGATGAAGTCATAGGGAAATGAGAGAGGAGGGGAAGGGGTGCATACCTAGGTTACAACATTGGCTCCAACCGAGGATAGAACTTCCCTGTGAGGTGCTAATAATAACAGATCAGTGCCTTTGAATTTAATAACTTGCTCCCACTTCCCTTTTCTTACCTCTGTTCTATCAACCACGTATCTCTACCACTGTCCCTCAGCCATGCATCTATGAAAATGAACACTGAAGCTAACCCCAATGCCTTTGTTGGGCTATGGAGTCTTTATTGAAACTTGAAACTGTAGCTAAACCCCAATGCCTTTGTTGGGCCATGGATTCTTTATTCACAAACAACTAACTAATCAAATGAAAAAATAAAAGGAAAGCATCTATGCTACAAGAGGGACCTTCCCTCATCCTTAAAACAATTAGTGTTTCAAGAAGCACCCATTTACTGGGCCTCCAAAGATATCTGCATCATCTAGATTGTGAAAGATAAATGTGTTATTGTCCATAACCTCAACCACCTTAAAAGGTCCAAATAAGAGTTTATATAGATTATCGTGCTTGGACTTGTCATCCCTTCTAGCATCCCACCTCAAGACCAGGTCACCTTATTGAAATATCTCCTTCTTGGTTTTCTTGTCAAAGGATGATTTGATCTTGCTTTGGAATGATTCGGTCCTTTGAGCCAGTGCTTCTCTCTTTTGTTGAACCTTTATAATATGGAAGATTCTCCTTTTGATGTCATTTAGCTCCTCAATCTCTTCTTGTAAGAATTTTAGGAACGGTATACCAAGCTGGGTGGGAAAAAAAATGTCTACACCATAGACAAGTTGAAATGGTGAGGTTCCCAAAGGCTTCTTGGTGCTGATTCTTTCATCCCGAAAAGAATACTTGAGTTTAGAGTCCTAGGATTTCTTGTTTTCGATCAACAAGTTCTTGACAATCCTGATGAGAGTTTTGTTTGATGACTCTGTCATACCATTCCCCTAAGGGTAATAAGGTGTGGAATGTGTCAAGGAAATGTTATGACTACCAAAAAATTCAATCATGGCTTTGGAATTGAATTATTAGGCATTGCCTATTATATTCTTGCTGGAGTAGCCGAATATGGAAAAAAAATTGGTTTCGAGGAAATTCATGATCACCTTGTCATTGGCATTCCTAGTGGGCACAACCTCGATCCACTTGGTGAAATAGTTAGTTGCAGTGAGAATCCACTTGATTTTACCACTAGAAGATGGATTTATATCACCTATGAATTCTAACCCCCGTTGTTGAAATGGACCACATGCAGTGATAGGTTTTAGGGGTAGTGATAGTAAATTTTGTTTCCCTGCAAATTTATGGCATTCATTGTAGACCCTAACATTACTAAATAAATCAGAGAAAAGGGTGGGCCAATAGTACCTTTCCCTTAGGATATTGAGAGTCATGGCCTTCCAATGTTGGTTTCCTCCACATACTCCTCTATGCATTTCTATTGTGACTTGTTTGGCTTCATTTTCATCAAGGAATTTTAACAGGATGCCAGCAGAATCCATCCAATACAAGTTCTGGTTTGAAATACAGAATTTGATAGCCTTCAATTTGACAGACTTGACTTTTTCTTCTTCACATCTGGTGGACATTCAGGATGCTGCAAAAAATAAATGATGTTTCTATACCAAGGTGAAGAGGAGTAATTTTCAAATACCCATGTGTTGTCTTGTCCAGGTTGTATGATGGGTGCATCTAATTGGGTGAAGATTTGTTGTAATTCTATTACCTAATAGTTTGATTCTAATAAAAACTCGGCAAGTCCTTGTCCCTTGATCAACTTGATGGGTTTTATGTGTAGGTCATACTCCAATAGTTTGACAATCCACTTCCCTCTTTTCCCCTCACTGTCTAGCTGGACTAGAATCTCTTTGAAACTGCTTCTAGGAACAAATTTTGTTATGCTAGACTGTAACACATATACCCTGAAGGCCTTGAGTGCTTTGACTAGCGCATAAGTCTACTTTTCTAATATATCATACTTCAACTTAGCATCTAGGATGGATTTTCTAAAAAAGGTTATGGGTTGTTCATGCCCTTCTCCATTTTTTTGCAGTAGTACAACAACAATGGTTTCCTCAGAAGTGAAAGAGAAGATGAATAAATATTTGGCATAGTCAGGGCTGGCTAATACAGGGGCTTCAACTAAATCCTACTTGATCCTTTGGAATGTTTTTTTTTTCTCTAGTGACCATTTTATCACAACATCTTTCTTCAACATGTTAGTGATAGGCTTAAGGATTTCAACAAAATTTGGCACAAAGTGCCTTAAGAAGTTTATCTTTCCAATGAAAGACTGTATAGCCTTTTTATTTTTGGGGATTTCAATCTCTTGAATGGAATAAACTCGCTTCGGATCAATTTTTATACCTCCTTCTGATATGATGTGGCCTATGAGCTTTCTTTCTGGCATGGAAAAGTAGGACTTCCTAGGATTTATAGATATTCTATATCTCCTGCATTTTCGAAAAACCTACTCCAGATGCTGCAAATGTTCATCATCAGACTTGAAGAAAATGGTGATGTCATCCAAATATATAACCATAAATTTGTCTTTTTCCCCCATGAAAGCTATGTTTGTTAGGGCCCTAACCCGCACATAGGTAGAACGATATATTTGGATGTGATAAAGGTCAATATTAATAAGGCCTTTCAATAAAATAGAATAAGGCGGATGTAAGAAGACCTAATAGAAGCTTCTACTTCTAGAAGGATCTTCCTCTAGATGTTTCTTTTTAGTATAAATAGGAGTCTAGGGTATGAGAACCCTAGATTGGATATTATTGTGATAGAGCTTTGCTCAACTAGAGGTTTCCCCCTTGAAGAGGCCCATGAACATTGCTTTCAGATTCAAAGTGTTATTTTTGTTATTATCCTCATATTATTTCAGTGTTATTGTCATGAATGTTCTGGTTATATTGTGGTTATTTTGCCATTACTAGCATTTTATTTTTGTTCTGCATACATTTTATATCTGGTATATTACAAGTGGTATCAGAGCACTTTCCTCATTAGAAAATGTGGGTTAATTTTTTTTTTAGGGTAGAGATGTATTCCATCATCTTTAAGCCACAAAGATCTATTGTTATGTGCATAAACCTGCGGTTGAGGGATTCATACATGCAGGAAATACAAATGGTACTTAAGAGAACATATGTTGGCCACCCTTATAACCCCTGTTGGTACCCCTTCAAGTGGTAGCACATCAGACAACACCTGTGTATGGATCGACCTAGATTACCTCAAGCCCTCTTTAGATAAACCAATCGACCACCTGACTGCTATAGTGTCATCGAGAACAACACTCGAGAATATACTCTCTAGTACCTAGGTAGTCAGGTAGTATGGCTAAGGGTACAGTCCATCCTCCTTAGTGAGTGCCCTGAGATATTGGGTCGAGTACTACTGTTGGACCCCGCATGTATATTAGAGAGTTATAGCATAGGGAAAACCCTTGTCTGTAGAACCCTTGGGGATAGAAACATAAAAAAATTAAAATAGACAAGATCTATTGCCATGCAACTGTGTTTGGGTTGCCAAGTAAATACACATTTCTTTCTGGTTAAGCATTTGGGCATTTCCTCTCTGCAGTATTCTTCAAATCAAAGTATAACTCTAGAATTTTTTTCACCATTATTTGAGACCTATTCCATTGGATTCATCTCTTTTCCCTTATCACATTCATCCATATCATTTTTGGAAAAAAATTTGACCCTGCCCGCCCCTTTTTAGTTCCCCCATCCTCATGGCCCATACTCGTAGCCAAGACTTGGAAGCTCGCTTCAACACCTTGCAATCTGGTCTCATTGAGACCCAACAAGAAGTGAAACAACTCAGTGAAAATGTTGCCACCATCAATACAACCATGCAGTCCTCAATGGAGGAAATCAAACAAGACCTCACCACCCAGCTTGAATCAGTCGTTTCGGCACTCTGAACCAAACTGCATATCCCTACAGATAACCCTTCCTCTTCCTCACCTCCACATACTGAAGATGACCATTCCTCTCATTCCCATAACTTTCAGAACCATCACTTTCAACATGACCTACGCCTTCCATGGGTGGATGTGACCAAATTTGATGGATCGAACCCCATTGGTTAGGTAACCCAATTGGAACATTATTTCTCTTTATACAACATTATAGATGACTTGGCCAAACTCTGGTATGGTGTTCTCCATCTAGATCAAGAACATTGGCAATGGTGGCAATGGAGAAAAACTTCTCGTCAAGGGTATATTTCTTGGACACACTTTGTGGCGGAGCTTTATGAACACTTTGACACTGACACCAACCATTTGGGTCGTTTAACAAAGTTGAAACAATTAGGAATAGTGGAAGACTTTATATCTTCCTTTGAGCGCCTAGATTTTAGAACATAGGGCATGTCTGATGCTTTTTTCTGAGAGTGTTTTATCAACAGCCTCAAGAATGAGATTCGGGCCCATGCTCTCATGGCTCAGCCTCAGAGTTGGGTGGAGGCTACTAAAAGAGATAAAGAATCACAACAGGTTGTATCTTCTTAAAATAAAAAACCCTCCTTTATCCCTTTCCCTAAAATAGTAAATCGCACTACTCCCTCTTCTCCACTAAAGATCCAAAAATTGACCAGGGCTGAAATGGTTGAATGCCAACTCAAAGGCCTTTGTTATAACTGTGATGACAAATATTTTCTGGGCCACAAGTGTAAAGAACAAAATATTTTTATGGCCATCTCTGAGGATATTTTGGAAGAGGATGTAGAAACTCCCTTTGTGTCTGAGTCACCTGAATCCACTGACATAATCCCTCCCTCAGACCCTCCCAAAGTAGAACCAATCATTTCCCTCAATGCTCTCACTGGATTCTCCACTCCCCAAACCCTCAAGATAATATGTTACATCAAGCATCAGAAGGTCATCATTCTGGTTGATAGGGGTAGCACCCATAATTTTATTCATCGACACATTGCCCAAGAAACTCATTGCTACATCTATGCCATCATTAATTTCCAAATCATGATTGCCAATGGTGGTTCCATGAAATGTGGAGGGCATTGTGAAAATGTGTGTCTCCGAATTGGTGACTACCACCTAAAATCCCATATGTTTGCTATCAACATGGGAGGTTGTGACATTGTATTGGGTGCAGACTAGCTAAGTACTTTGGGTCCCATTCTCATGGATTTTAAAGACTTAACCATGCAATTCGACCAGGAGGGCCACCAATATAAGTTCCAAGACATTACCGCTAGTTCACCTGAGATCATTAGTTCCCATCACATGGAAAAGCTTCTTAAAAAAGGTCATTCTAGTGTTATCGCCCAACTCCATGCCATACAAGAAACAGAGACACCCTTAGTCTTACAAGACCTCCAAGCCATCCTTTCTAAACATCAATTGGTCTTTTGCACTCCCCAAGGACTCCCTCCTTCCCATGGTGTTCATGATCATTTCAGTCACCTTGTACCCAAAAGCCTTCCTCCCAATATTCGTCTATATTGTTACCCCTTTTCCCAAAACAATGAAATTGAGAAAATGGTCCAGGAACTCCTTAATTGTAATGACCCTGCTTAAATAGATGTATAGGATTATTAATTATAATTAATTTAATGATCTAATTGTCCTAAAATTTAGCTAAACAATAATTATTTCTTAAATAACATTAACTAATTAATTATTATTAATTAGTTGTTCATGATTGTCAAGGATTAATTAATTAAGTAAAGGATTAAAGGGGGATTATAAATTATATTGTTAAATTAAAGCTTACGTATTCGGGAAGGGATAGGACAGTAAATATAAGATAAGATAATAAATAATATAGGATAAAATAATAAATAAAGGGGATAAGGGGCATTAACTACGAAAGGATAAGATAAGGTAATGAATGGGTAGGTAGGGAAGTAAATGAGGGGGGAAGTCGGTAAAGGAGGAATATGGAGGGGAAGGAGGTTTACAAGGGGACCATTCTACGGGAGATTAGGGATTTTTGGGGCTCTCTTGGATGTGCAGAGAGGAGTTGAGTTCGAGAGTGGGAAGGTTTAGTACAGGGGCACTGGGTTGCTAGAGGTTTTGGGCACGGGGGCCAGGATGTCCATATGATATCCTGGAGCTAGGTAGTTGTCCTAGTTGGCAGGGAGGATAGTAGGTTTGGGCAGTGTTTACACAGTGCAGCAGCGGTCAACAAGGAAAGCGAACAAACGGAGGTTTAGCATCAGACCCATGTATTTAAAATTGAGTATTTGTTTTATTTTTCTATAAAATTTTAATAATTGTGGATAAATCTATATGCGAATGTGCTACGAATGTGCTCAATTAAAGAAATTTTTGAATTTTACTAATTTGTTCAATATAGAAGAAATTAGTGAATTTTCTGAAATCAATACTGTTACAATTATGTAATTATTTGACGTTAAATCTATTCATCCCCTACATTTGGTATCAGAGCATCTTTGATTGAAATCTGGGCCTAAGGGCCAAAACTCCAAGCGCTAACTCCAGCCATGCTTAACCTGCAAACAAAACACAAAAAATTTAATAAAAATAAATAAATAAATAAATAAAATAAAATAAATGCAATACGAATTTTAACTACTAGGGTTGTTACAACTCTGCACTCTCATGTACAGAGCCTGTAGCTCCATCAAGAAATTACTATTTATGCAAACTACTGTCATCTCGTAGAAATCAATTGTGCAAAGGAAAAAAACAAAAAGCATGAAGACATTGAAAGACAGACTCTATCCAAACCAAGCCTTTTAAGGCAGCATTTTAATCGATGCTGGGAGCATAGCCTATTATTTATTATTTAATTAATTATTTTCACAATAAATAAATAAAAAACATTATTTTAAAATAGTCCATAAAAGATATTTGAGTCATTCCTTCAGCAGAAAAAAATAAATCAGAATTTACAATAAAGAAAAACGTTTTCCCTGAAACTAATGCTTTTACTCTACATTTCCATACTTTTTGAGAACAGGGGGAGGAAATATTATACCGTTCCCTTTTTCTTCCACTCTTTAAAAGTCCGTATTAAGCCAGAGATAGTGAATAAAGTCTTCCGCAACTTACCAGGATAGCAGGCGTGACAGGGTCTACCGATGCCATCATCCTCTGTATTAATATCATGGACCTCATTCGAACTATTTCCTTCATCCAAAGGAAATTGTGTACTGCTTTGCTTGTGAGATTTGATAGTGCAGTGCTTGAAAATTTTCTTGAGTTTCTTAAATTCCACATAGGAGACTCCGGGGAGTCAATCCTGAAGCCTTAGCATGTAGTCACGGTACCTCTTGCAGAACTTCATAGCTACTTCCTCTCGCTACACAAATAATTAACCAAAATTCTTACATCTTAAGCTTTCATGATCCAAATTTCATACTCCTCTATAAAGTATCAAATAAAATCCAGATCCAGTATAAATGGTGGATTTAAAGCCAAAAAGGCCTCCATTTTGACACGTAACTCTGGATCTATGTTTGCTACAGGGAATCACGCAAAGGTTAGTATGTATGCTCGTCAACTCACAAGATTTTTTTGCAATTTAACAGTCATTCCACATAATTTGACGGTGAATCCTCCCATTCAGTGTCAACAGTTCATGCGGATTTAATTCCCATGGGCAGAAATTTAGTAGCGATATTGAAATTAGAAAAAGCTTATACAGTGAAAAAAATTTAATAACTGAAACAAGAAAAAGTACCAATGTCTCGTTGAGAGGGCCTGGAAGTGGAATTGAACTACGAGGAAATATAATCATACTATTTTGAGAATTCTGGCGGCAAATATCACCTGGTACGCTTCTGGTAGTTGAATCTTTAAAGGGGCCCTCGCTTATAACAAATCCTACACCTCTTGAAAATTACAGAACTTTTAATATGAATATCGAGATTGGACGGCGGCCTGTGCCAGGGGATTTATGAAGAGACGTATGTAATGACATTCAAGATTGTTTCACCAGTCCACTCCAACAATAAAAAACCTTTTGAGTTCCTTTCAACTTTGACGTCTTCAACTTCAAAAAGACCTTCTACCTCTCTTGAAATTTATAAATTAAAATTTATAAAAACATAAAATTTATGAAAAGGTATAGTAAAAACCTGGAACTGGAATTGAACGAGTAGTCAGATCCATACTGCTTTAAATTAGGCTTCCTTAAGAATTCTGGAAGTAAATATTGCCTGGAGTAGGAAAAGTACTGTGGCAGTGGAATCGTTTAATAGAAGCCCTCGCCCATAACAGATCCTGTTTTTCTCGTCAGCAAACTTGTTCCTTTTTCTTGAACTCTTCTCTTGTTGTCCTCTCCTTCCCAGTTCCATTTGTCAAATTCAGAGCTTCATGCAAAACTATGGAAAACTATGGTTGTGAAAGGAAAACTGAAAACTATTGTTATGAAGGTAAAACTGTAGCCATGAAAGCAAACATAAATAATAACAATTACAGTTCCTCTCCAAATTCACTTGATGCAGAAGCCTGCAGATTCACCCACCCGTTGCAGGTAGTATGGAGGAGAGGGTTAACCATGGCGTCCGATCGCGTAACCAAAAACTTCGCAAGATGAAACGATGGGAAAAGAGGAATTAGGGTTAAGATGATAGAGGTTAGGGTTAGATACGAGGGAGCTGGAGGAAGCAAGGTGGGCACGTGGCATCCATGCATGCTCGCACTCTTTTTTTTTAAATTATTTTGATTTTTTTTAATGTTTTTGTTTACTAAATTTTTTTATTTTTTTTATGTGTGTTCGTTTATTTATTTTTATTATTTTAAGTGTAAAAATAATTTAGTGTAAAAAAAATATATATATAATTGAGGTTAAGTTAGTTTAAATTAAATTAAAGTTAATTTAGGTTAAATTAGTGTAATAATAATTTTAAATTAATTGTTTTATTTAGTGTAAAGTTAGTCTACATTAAAGTTAATTAATGATGTTAGGGATTAGATTAAATTTGGGTTAGATTAAAAATTTTCCGAAGCAGACGGGTTTAGAACCCGCGACCACCCACTACCTAAGCCTTAAGGAACAACCAAACACCAACGCACCATGTATGTGCCTTGAAAAAAAAATGTATGTGTGTTGATTAAGGCGATTGAAGCTTAGGATTAAGTTTAGTATAGATTATTAGTTTTTAATAAACTAGCACAGCTGCAAAGTGGCTGGCAGCTGGTTAACACCGAAAGGTACATAGCGCTGGTGAACACCGAAACGTGGCTAGCAGTTGTGGACAATTATTTAGATGCCACGGTTTAATCCTATTTAATCATTTAAACGTGGTAATTATATATCCTTACAAAAAAAAAAATTAATGTGATTAGGTAAATGTTAAAAAGTAAATATGTTAATGGATGCCTTGATAAATGCAAGAAAGTTATGAACAATAAATCGGACCCATTGATTTTGGAGGATGACTAAGAATATGCCAGCATCTTCAATGCATAGCCATTAGATAAGGGTTTAAGGTTAAATAAGATTAAAAGATCATTAATTGTGCCCATTGTCAATAGGTGTATGCCTTTCGGCGTAACTTAATAAACATAAGGTCGGAAGTCACTTTAATCAAGTTGTAAGCGAAAAGTTAAAAGGGCTTAGACTAGGACCAGCGGGAAGGAGGTGGCATATGCACTAGGAGAGTAAGCATAGGAAGTGGCGAGTATGGTGCAAGGCTAGCGTAGCTACAGGGAAAGGGAACCAATAGTTTTTTTTTCATAGGTGCGAAGAAATCAAGCTTAGATGCTTAATCCTAACCCTAACCTAGCCAATCCCGTAAAGGAGTAATGTTTGTTTACAGACAAGTAAAGAAAACTTACGCCTAACCCTGTTTCTAGTTTGAGTAGCACCAATTTGAAACATCCTGGAACTCACCTTGACAACTTGGGTTGATGCAGGTCAAAGCATACAGGATGGTTAGGAATCGAGGGAGTTGAGGAAGGGGAGTGTCGTCGCAAGCACCTCCCACACCACCAGCGCCACCACCACCATCGCCCGAACTAGCCCTCATACTGTGCTCATTGGAAGCCATTAACGAGACTTTAAATAGGCAACAACCGATAGGGACTGAAGTGGAACCCCCACCATCTAGAATGGGTAATCCAGAAGCATCAAGGGATTCAGGGGGAGGACCTCCACCCGAAGACATCACAAGAGAATTGCAGAAGATCAAACTTTCAGAGTTTTCCAGGGATCGCGCCAGTGAATGCACAAAAGCATGGTTGGAAGGCATGATAAGGTTTTTTTCCTTAAGGGACTATGCATCCAACTCAAAGGAAAAGATCGCCATTTTTCAGTTAAGAGACAACGCCTTGAACTGGTGGGGAAACATGGAAAGAAAACTGCACCTTACCCCAGACACAGTGTCTTGGGAACTTTTCGAGGAGAGGTTCCGAAGGAAATATCTACCAGCACACTATGAGGAACAACAGGTAGGGGCATTTCATGCCTTAGTACAGGGAAACAGAACTATAGAATAATATGAGATCAGATTTATGGAACTGGTCAAATATGTTTTGTATATGGATAATGACCAACGACAGGTAGAGCGCTTTGTCTATGGATTGAACCCTAAGATAAGAGCTATGGTGTAGATGTTGAAACCGTCTTCAGTAGCAGAAGCGGTGGAAAATGCACGTTATGTGGAAGAACACATGAACTTAACCGGGGGCACAAGACCGACATTTCCACATCGCCCGGGATTTGTAGGAAAGACCCCGAGGACATTTCCTAGGGGAGGGGGCTCAAGGCCACCACCATATGGTAACAGAGTCGCACCAAGGACAATAGCTGCAGGGATTTCAATGGCAACGAGTGAAGCATCTCGTTCATCGCCAATGGTGCAGACAGGTCCACGACCATGTCAGGGAACAACGAGTAGGGGCAGGGGTTCCAGGGGAAGGAACTGATTTCAGAGGCAGTCACATAACAATGCACAGGTTCAATCTCGTGTTACCTGTTGGGGGTGTGGAGGACCCCATTACCAGTGTGACTTCCCAGAGTTACAATCAGGGTTCGTGCATATAGAAGGAAAGGAACCGATGGGGAGAGCAAGTAGCATCCACTAGATTTACACAGTGGTTAATAATCGCCAAGTCGAACATCAATCCACGGTGGTGGAGTCATCAGGTATGCTAAATCATATCAATGTTAAGATTTTGTTTGATTCTGGTGCAACAGATAGTTTCATTTCACCATCTACATTAGAAAAGAGTGGGTTGGCAGCCTACGAGCACAATGACTTTAAACAAGTAGAGATGGCTTCGGGGGAAAAACAAGTGGTAGGACCTAGTGTTGATGATTGTATAATAGACTTGGGAGTGTGTACTACCAGGTTGAAGGTATATGTCACTGCCCTCAGGGCATATGACCTAATCATTGGAATGGATTGGTTATCACTCATCGAGCTTTGGTAGATTGTTTCGCAAAGAGGGTGCTTTGTGTTGATGATGAAGGAAGACCAGTAGAGATCCAGGGTGTATAGAGAAAAGTGTCGTTATGCTTTATATCAACTATGAAGCTTAAGTGATGCTTGAGGCAAGGGTGTCGAATTTATGTAGTGGAAGTAGTGAATGAAAAGAAGGGACCCTCATTGGATCAGTATCCGGTATTTTCAGAATTTCAGGATGTTTTTTCGAACGAGTTACCAGGGTTACCTCTTGAGAGGGAGCTTGATTTTACCATTGATATAAAACCTGGTGCAGAACCAATTTCCAAAACTCTGTATCGGATGACAGCACCAGAACTTTATGAGTTGCAAATGTAGTTGAAAGATTTACTGGACTTAGGGATAATAAGGCCAAGTGTCTCACCCTGGGGCGCACCGGTAATTTTTGTAAAGAAGAAGGATGGATCCTTACGACTATGTGTATACTACAGGGACTTGAACCGTGCTACAGTGAAAAATAGGTACCCAATGCCACAAATAGATGACCTCTTCGATCAGATGAAAGGAGTAGCAGTATTCTCAAAGATTGATTTGCGATCAAGGTATCATCAGTTAAGGATTAAGGAAGGTGATATCCCAAAAACTGCCTTTCGAACTCGGTTCAGACATTACGAGTTTGTTGTAGTACCTTTTGGATTGACCAATGTGCCAACCGTATTCATGAGCCTCATGAATGGCGTATTCCGAAAGTACTTAGATCGATTTGTACAAGTTTTTCTAGATGACATCCTCATCTATTCCAAGAATGAAAGAGAAGATGAGGAACACTTACGAACAGTGTTGTCCTTCTTTAGAGAGAAAAAATTGTATGGGAAGCTGTCGAAGTGTTCCTTCTTCCAGAAAGAGATCCACTATTTAGGTCATATCATTTTCGGTGAAGGAATATTTGTGGACCCAGAAAAGGTAAAGGCCACTATGGAGTGGGCAGTGCTGAAAAATGCCCATGAGGTGAGAAGCTTCATGGGGCTAGCAGGTTATTACTTGAGATTTGTAGAAGGATTCTCAAAAATAGTGAAAGCCATCACCACCTTGCAACGCAAGGGGGTCAGGTATGAATGGACAAAAGAATGTGATAGTGCATTCATTGAGCTTAAGAGGTTACTAACTAGTGCGCTAACTCTACGAGTGCCGGATATGGAAAAGGACTTCATGATCTGCATGGATGCCTTGAAGTAAGGGTTGGGAGCCATGCTAATGTAGGATGGAGGAGTGATAGCCTATGTGTCAAGGAAGTTGAAGGAGCACGAAGAGTTATACGCGACTCATGATTTAGAGTTGGTAGTTGTAATGCTAGCTCTGAAAATTTGGAGGCACTATCTTGTGGGGCAGAACTTTGAGCTCAAAACAGACCATCAAAGTTTAAAACATCTCTTCACTCAAAGAGATCTGAATGCCAGGCAAAGGTGATGGAGTGAGTTTATGAGTGAGTACGATTTTGGTATTTCGTACATAAAGGGAAAGGAAAATGTGGTCGCAGATGCCTTGAGTAGGAGACCACGTATCTTCTCCTTGGTAACCTTAAAGCTCAATCTGAGGGAACATGTGTTGACACAACTCCCAGGAGATAGTTAGTATTTAAAGGTTACTTCGAACCTCCAGAGAAGGAGGCAGTTAGACCCAAAGTATGAAGGATATAGTCTGGAAACAGACGGACTGTTAAGATATCAAGGATGTACATCCCTGAGAATGGGAATATTCGAAGCATCATACTGAAGGAAGCTCATAGAGCACTTTATTGTGCACATCCGGGTGTGAAGAATATGTATGCAGATATGAGGAAGCTCTTCTTCTGGGTAGGCGTGAAGCACGATGTGGTCCATTTTGTTATCACTCCAGGAAACTCTCCTAGCCTGTAAGTCGGAGATGCCTGGTAACTAACTCTTTTTGGGGAATATTTTCCGAATAATGATGTGGTTTTTGGATCAAGATGAATATCTAGGGACTGGACTGTGTTTTCAAGACTGTCTAGAAAAATAAAATCTCACAAGGCCTTCTAGCAATGCAGTCAGACAAGGTTTGATTAAATGGTAAAGAAGATAGTTATTGAACCAGATTAATCTCATATAAAACAAGCACAATGGGTTTAATAAATAAAGAAATAACTTATGATCTTCAACTTAGTCAATCAATTAGTGAGATGACAGTCACATGCAGATTGAATAAGCATCAATAAAGAACATTCACTCATAAGCTAACAGAGAACAAAAAACAGAAGTCTGACAACACAACTGAAGGAAGCCTACAATTTTTTATAGAATAAGAATAGGTCTATTGATTACAATAGCAGCATGTAGAACTCAATATCGAACCCCTAGCTTTATAACTTTACAAGAAATTTCTAGATCCTATGAAAATGGATCAAATTTACTAAACATGGAAAATCAAAGAATGTTTCAAGAGAATAGGGAAAGATCCTATTTTAAAGGTCAACTGATTATCTAAAATGATCTTCATGGTATTTGAATCATATAGGAACTCTATACTGTGCAGATAAGCCTCCCAAGGCTGTTGAATTAACCCTCCAAGAATGCAATTCGAGTTTGCTGCAGTGTGCAAACAACCCTGATTTTTTGCCATTGAAAAAGGCACCAAATTTATTTGAATAACCTCTTTTGATCTTTTCTTTCACAAATAGTATTCAAATCTGACTTTATAATTCACCATTCATCCATTAGAATAGATTTCAAACCATTTGGATTCAAAAAATCCCGATCTGGGAAAAAACATTAACTTGCTGCCCTGTAACAGGTTTGCAAACATTTTCTGACACCTGAACTTGCAGGTCACTTTCGGCTGTCTTCCCGAGCTCCAAATCTAAATCTGATTACACCACTGGAAATCTTAGGATGTGTAGTCATCAATCGACTATCTGAGCGTGCGAAATGGACATTCCAAGGTTGAGAAAAACGATTTTTCCCAAAGGCCGTTTTTAGGAAATTCTACAGGTTTCGGTGGTTAACTGTATCCAGATTTTGGCGGCTTATCCATCGAAAGCGCCCCTTTTTAGTGGTTAATGAGCACTCCTGGGCTCGCCTAAACCACCAAAGATAGAATTTATTCAAAAATCAAAATATTAAAACTTTGATTTACCTGCATAGTTACAAATGACCCCAGCCTGTTTGAAATGCTCTGCAACCTCTGGATGTGGCTCCAAGTACCAAACACCGTCAACCTCTGCTCTCAATGTTGATCCAGAATTTGTCATAATGAACTGCTGATATGTCCCTCAAAATCAGGGATTATGCGTGTGATTGATGAATAGATGGATCTTGAGTTAAGGAGTGTGACTCAACACAGAAGTATAGTTTTATTAATTACATGAGACATCAAGCAAAACTCGAATCAAGGAATATATGTCAAGTTTAATGGTATGACTTCAACCGACTGTGACTCAGCAGGTGGATTGATTTCAGATGATTGACATGGATCAGGGTTTCAGCTATGACTCAACTCAACATAAAGAGATAACTGACAATTCAATTTAGGACTTGACTCGAGCTTACTAATCAATTGAAAACAATCTCCGTGATTTTTGGCATGACTTGGAATTTAATTATAATGAAAATCTTAAAAACATATAGAATATAGGTAAGACTTCAATTGAATTCGACACAGGCTAAGGTAGAACTGTGACTTGGCAACCTAGGGAAAATTTTGAGACGAGATTTACTTGAATGTTGCTCACAAAAATCGGGATTTTGACTAACTGGAAGTTGATACACACAATAGTATGATGCAATTGCATTTCACATTAGAAATTCGACCACGGGCTGTTTAATATGATAACCAATGCCTGAATTTGATGCACAGAATAATGAAGCATTAATGTTGTTCAAGCTCAAATGTGACATCACCACATTCGTAGCCATTCTCCAGAGAATTCGTATGAAGCCTTTACTCTGTTATGAAGTGATCTACCATGAAAATCTGAAGCATACCCAAATTAATGATGACTGTCAGTTAAGGTACTTAGCTGAAGTTCAACGTCTGCTCACCAACCAATTGCAATGATGAATCAGGCTCACTTCGCATTGGAGCGTGCGAAAGTACGAGATTTGGATTTTGAATGCGAAAATATTTTCAGTGGTTATGAGCTTTATGCCATGTGCCTCTTATCCACTGAAACAGTTGGCTTTCGATGGTTAACTAGTCGTTTTGCAGACCATCTTAACCACCGAAAGCTGAGATTTCAAATTTTGAAGGCTGAGACTTAAAAGAATGATTTTTTCCAATTTTACATCTCAGAAATAGAGCATCTAATCTACTCTAAAAAAATTTAGAAACAAATTTGTCGACCCATTCTATCACTTTAGATTTGAAAATCTGCCAGTGCTATTTGGGAGATATCATCTGGCTCCAGCTGGGATGGAGACCTCCCTGCGAGGTTTCCAAGAACCTAGTAGTTCCAGTAGCCTTTAGCATTGGGCCTGGAGTCATCTGGTTGCCTTTGGCATTGTGCATGGAGTCATCTAGCCTATGCAACTGTTCCCTTGTAACTTGCATGTATCCTAAGCTTATTCATGAAATCAACAACTGAAAAAGATCAAACTGCTCGCATGGCGAACTTATTCTTCTACCTACCCCTACACTAACCATCTCTGCCATTTGTTAAGTGAATGTTGATTTCCATAGTAGCCATCCAAGCAATTTGAACACTGAAGAAATCTTGTCTTTATTACTGATCAACAAATGATGTTGAACATGCGACCACAGTGACAAGGAGCTTTTCAGGAAACGATACTGAACTGAAAACATGGGCGAGTTGAAGAAATCTGAAACTTTCAAACCCTCTGAAAAGTGTAACTCCATGAAGGTTGCCACTGGATCTTTGAAAAGAAGGTAAGAAACATGCTTCTCCTCGGGAAACAACTGCACATCTATCGCAGCCTCTTGCTCAACCATGACTGTTCCTCTGCAAGAAGGCTGATCATCTTCTTGTCCTCTTGAGATCAACTCGTGATCATCAAATACTACAATTTCATTATCAGAATGATGTTGACAAGGGGATAACAAAACAAGATTTCCATCACATGGATTAGGCTCAGCTGAGAACATATAATTTATTATGAAATCATCAGTCATCATAGGATCTTCTTGACTTGCAAACTGATCATAAGTTTAACATGCATACCTGTCTTTCGAATATTCAGCGAACACTGAAAAATCTAACCCTGAAACTGAATTAAACTTACATGTTGGTTGCTATCCCAAATCTGCTCCAACCTCATTTCTCTCCCGCTCAACCATGGTTGTTCCTTTGCTGGAAAACCGATCACCTTCTTGTTCCTTGTCTCTAGAACATTCTGCCAATGTTGACGAATCTGATTCTAAATCTGAAATGTACTCACCCTCAGGCTGCTGGTCCAAATCTGCTTCATACTCACTGCTTTCTTACTCAGAATCTGAAATATACTCACAGTTTTCTTGCTCATATGTTTGCAGATTTTCAGAATTAGCTTGCATTCTGATCCACCTAGATGCACGGATGTTCTCCTCTACCTCTTGCGCATATCCAAACAATTGAGTTAAGGATGAAGACTCCCCTTCTAGCAGAAGAAGGGCAAGTTTTGAGTGAAGAGACATAACATAATGTATCATGGCAGCTTTTTCTAAAGGTCGGATCTCCAAAGGCATGTCATGATACATGCGGTTAAACTTTCGATTGAAAATATGAAAAGTTTGACTCTGCTCTCTCTTAAAAGCAAAAAAGTCAGCAAGGTAAGAATCGAGAGATTTGTACTTGCCCCAATACTTCAAGAAAGCATTAGATAACTCGTTCCAAGAACCAATTGAATCAGCTCTCAGACTTTTAAACCATGCAACAACATCTTTGATCAAAGATTTCGAAAACATTCTCATGATCACATCTTCATGCACAATTGAAAAACGATCAACAAAATCCAAAAAGGATTCTGCGTGCCCCTCGACTGAAGTTTGATTCTCTCTGGAAAACAAAGGGAGATATTCATAACAGTCATCAGGATAAGGATGAAGAAGATGGGGTAGCTGTAAAGGTTTGAACATCTTCGTCCAGATCTTAACTTGAAAAGAAGTGGGTTGATCATGAGAGATGGTAAGTTGTTGATCAGGTTCAGAAATTATGGCTAGAGGGGATGAGATCTGGACAGGTTTTAAAACAATTTCGATATTTTCATGATCACATGGCTGATCAAATTCTAAAGGAAAAGAAATACAGTGGTCATCTTTACAAATGGGCTGAGGTAAGACTACTGAATCTACATCTATAATGCAGGGCTGCGGGATTTCTTCTTCTAAAGAAGGATATATACAAGAAGGATGATGATTTTTTGAATATACAAAGCAGAAAATAATTCTCTTTACATGCAAAGGGAAAAACACGAAAGAGCTGATAAAGAAATACAATAGTTCATGAAGCAGACTAATGAACTGGTACTTGGAATTGGAATTCAACTCCTTCATCTTCTGTCAACCAGATCCTCCCCAGTGGAGTCTTTAATCGTGGAGTCGCCAGATAGAAGATTGCAACCAATATGATGCTCAACCTTTGTCTATCATCAAAAGCTGAAACTATGTCGTCTCCCAGGGAAGATGAGCTTTGATCTCCTCTCCCCGGCAATGACGCCAATTGTTATCACTCCAGGAAACTCTCCTAGGCTGTAAGTCAGAGATGCCTGGTAACTAACTCTTTTTGGGGAATATTTTCCGAATAATGATGTGGTTTTTGGATCAAGATGAATATCTAGGGAATGGACTGTGTTTTCAAGACTGTCTAGAAATATAAAATCTCACAAGGCCTTCTAGCAATGCAGTCAGACAAGGTTTGATAAAATGGTAAAGAAGATAGCTAGTGAACCAGATTACTCTCATATAAAACAAGCACAATATGTTTAATAACTAAAGAAATAACTTATGATCTTCAACTTAGTCAATCAATTAGTGATATGACAGTCACATGCATATTGAATAAGCATCAATAAAGAACATTCACTCATAAGCTAACAGAGAACAGAAAAGAGAATTCTGACAACACAACTGAAGGAAGCCTGCAATTTTTTATAGAATAAGAATAGGTCTCTTGATTATAGTAGCAGCATGTAGAACTCAATATCGAACCCCTCAATCTGTATTAAGCCTGTAGCTTTATAACTTTACAAGAGATTTCTAGATCCTATGAAAATGGATCAAATTTACTAAACATGGAAAATCAAAGACCGTTTCAAGAGAATAGGGAAAGATCCTATTTTAAAGGTCAACTGCTTATCTAAAATGATCTTCATGGTATTTGAATCATATAGGAACTCTGTACTATGTAGATAAGCCTCCCAAGGCTTTTGAATTAACCCTCCAATAATGAAATTCGAGTTTGTTGTAGTGTGCAAACAACCCTGATTTTCTGCCATTGAAAAAGGCACCAAATTTATTTGAATAACCTCTTTTGATCTTGTATCTCACAAGTAGTATTCAAATCTGACTTTATAATTCACCATTCATCCATTAGAATCAATTTCAACCCATTTGGATTCAAAAAATCCCGATCTGGGCAAAAGCATTAACTTGCTGCCCTGTAACAGGTTTGCAAACATTTTATGACACCTGATATTGCGGGGCCCTTTTGGCTGCCTTCCCGAGCTCCAAATCTAAATCTGATTACACCACTAGAAATCTTAGGATGTGTAGTCATCAATCGACTATCTGAGCGCGCGAAACAGACATTCCAAGGTTGAGAAAAACGATTTTTCCCAAAGGACGTTTTTAGGAAATTCTACAGGTTTCGGTGGTTAACTGTATCCAGATTTTGGCAGCTTATCCATTGAAAGCGCCCCTTTTTAGTGGTTAATGAGCACTCCTAGGCTCGCCTAAACCACCAAAGATAGAAGTTGTTCAAAAATAAAAATATTAAAACTTTGATTTACCTGCATAGTTACAAATGACCCCAGCCTGTTTGAAATGCTCTGCAACCTTTGGATGTGTCTCCAAGTACCAAACACTATCAACCTCTGCTCTCAATGCTGATCCAGACTTTGTCATAATGAACTACTGATATGTCCCTCAAAATCAGGGATTATGCATGTGATTGATGAATAGATGGATCTTGAGTTAAGGAGTGTGACTCGGCACAGAAGTATAGTTTTATTAATTACACGAGACATCAAGCAAGACTCGAATCAAGGAATATATGTCAAGTTTAATGGTATGAATTCAACCGACTGTGACTCAGTAGGTGGATTAATTTCAGATGATTGACATGGATCAGGGTTTCAGCTATGACTCAAGTCAACATAAAGAGATAACTGACAATTCAATTTAGGACTTGACTCGAGCTTACTAATCAATTGAAAACAATCTCCGCGATTTTTGGCATGACTTGGAATTTAATTATAATGAAAATCTTAAACACAGATAGAATATAGGTAAGACTTCAATTGAATTCGACAGAGGCTAAGGTAGAACTGTGACTTGGCAACCTGGGAAAATTTTTGAGACGAGATTTACTTGAATGTCGCTCACAAAAATCGGGATTTTGACTAACTGGAAGTTGATACGCACAATAGTATGATGCAACTGCCTTTCACATTAGAAATTCGACCACGGGCTGTTTAATATGATAACCAATGCCTGAATTTGATGCACAGAATAATGAAGCATTAATGTTGTTCAAGCTCAAATGTGACATCACCGCATTCGTATCCATTCTCCAGAGAATTCGTATGAATCCTTTACTCTGTTATGAAGTGATCTACCATGACAATCTGAAGCATACCCAAATTAATGATGACTATCAGTTAAGGTACTTAGCTGAAGTTCAACGTCTTCTCACCAACCAATTGCAATGATGAATCACGCTCGCTTGACATTGAAGCATGCGAAAGCACGAGATTTGGATTTTGAATGCGAGAAGATTTTCGGTGGTTAAGAGCTTTATGCCATGTGCCTCTTATCCACTGAAACAGCTAGCTTTCGATGGTTAACTACTCGTTTTGTAGACCATCTTAACCATCGAAAGTTGAGATTTTGAATTTTGAAGGCCGAGACTTAAAAGAATGATTTTTTCCAATTTTACATCTCAGAAATAGATCATCTAATCTACTCTAAAAAAATTTAGAAACAAATTTGTCGACCCATTCTATCACTTTAGATTTGAAAATCTGCCAGTGCTATTTGGGAGATAACATCTGGCTCCAGCTGGGATGGAGACCTCCCTGCAAGGTTTCCAAGAACCTAGTAGTTCTAGTAGCCTTTAGCATTGGGCATGGAGTCATCTAGTTGCCTTTGGCATTGGGCATGGAGTCATCTAGCCTACGCAAATGTTCCCCTGTAACTTGCATGTAGCCCAAGCTTATTCATGAAATCAACAACTGAAAAAGATCAAACTACTCGCATGGCTAAATTATTCTTCTACCTACCCCTACACTAACCAGCTCTGCCATTTGTTAAGTGAATGTTGATTTCCATAGTAGCTATCCAAACAATTTGAACACTGAAGAATTCTTATCTTTATTACTGATCAACAAATGATGTTGAACATGCGACCATAGTGACAAGCAGCTTTTAAGGAAACCATACTAACCTGAAAACATGGGTGAGTTGAAGAAATATGAAAATTTCAAACCCTCTAAAAAGTGTAACTCCATGAAGGTTGCCACTGGATATTTGAAAAGAAGGTAAGAAACATGCTGCTCCTCGGGAAACAGCTGCACATCTATCGCAGCCTCTTTCTCAGCCATGACTGTTCCTCTGCAAGAAGGCTGATCATCTTCTTGTCCTCTTGAGATCAACTCGTGATCATCAAAAACTACAATTTCATTATCAGAATGATGCTGACAAGCGGATAACAAAACAAGATTTCCATCACATGGATTAGGCTCAACTGAGCACATATAATTTATTATGCAATCATCATTCATCAGAGGCTCTTCTTGACTTGCAAACTAATCATAAGCTTCACATGCATACCTGTCTCTAGACTAGTCAGCGAACACTGAAAAATCTGACCCTGAAACTGAATTAAACCTACATGTTGGTTGCTATCCCAAATCTGCTCCAACCTCATTTCTCTCTAGCTCAACCATGGTTGTTCCTTTGCTGGAAAACTAATCACCTTCTTGTTCCCTGTCTCTAGAACATTCTACCAATGTTGATGAATCTGATTCTAAATATAAAATGTACTCACCCTCAGGCTGTTGGTCCAAATCTGCTTCATACTCACTACTTTCTTGCTCAAAATCTAAAATATACTCACAGTTTTCTTGCTCATATGTTTGCAGATTTTCAGAATTAGCTTGCATTATAATCCACCTAGATGCACGGATGTTCTCCTCTACCTCTTGCGCATCTCCAAACAATTGAGTTAAGGATGAAGACTCCCTTTCTAGCAGAATAAGGGCAAGTTTTGAGTGAAGACACATAACATAATGTATCATGGCAGCTTTTTCTGAAGGTCGGATCTCCAAAGGCATGTCATGATACATGCGGTTAAACTTTCGATTGAAAATATGCAAATTTTGACTCTGCTCTCTCTTCAAAGCAAAAAAGTCAGCAAGGTAAGAATCGAGAGATTTGTACTTGCCCCAATACTTTAGGAAAGCATTAGAGAACTCGTTCCAAGAACCAATTGAATCAGCTCTCAGAATTTTAAACCATGCAACAACATCTTTTATCAAAGATTTTGAAAACATTCTCATGATCACATCTTCATGCACAATTGAAAAACGATCAACAAAATCCAAAAATGATTATGCGTGCCCCTCGGCTGAAGTTTGATTCTCTCCGGAAAACAAAGGGAGATATTCATAATAGTCATCAGGATAAGGATGAAGAAGATGGGGTAGCTGTAAAGGTTTGAACATCTTCGTCCAGATCTTAACTTGAAAAGCAGTGGGTTGATCATGAGAGATGGTAAGCTGTTGATCAGGTTCAAAAATTATGGCTAGAGGGGCTGAGATCTGGACAGGTTTTAAAACAATTTCGATATTTTCATGATCACATGGCTGATCAGATTCTAAAGGAAAAGAAATACGGTGGTCATCTTTACAAATGGGATGAGGTAAGACTACCGAATCTACATCTATAATGCAGGGTTGCAGGATTTCTTCTTCTAAAGACAGATATATACAAGAAGGATAATGATTTTTTGAATATACAAAGCAGAAAATAATTCTCTTTACATGCAAAGGGAAAAACATGAAAGAGCTGATAAAGAAATACAACAGTTCATGAAGCAGACTAATGAACTGGTACCTGGACTTGGAATTCAACTCCTTCATCTTCTGTCAATCGGATCCTCCCCAGTGGAGTCTTTAATCATGGAGTCACCAGATAGAAGATTGCAACCAATATGATGCTCAACCTTTGTCTATCATCAAAAGATGAAACTATGCCGTCTCCCTGGGAAGCTGAGCTTCGATCTCCTCTCCCCGGCAACGGCGCCAATTGTTATCACTCCAGGAAACTCTCCTAGGCTGTAAGTCGGAGATGCCTGGTAACTAACTCTTTTTGGGGAATATTTTCCGAATAATGATGTGGCTTTTGGATCAAGATGAATATCTAGGGACTGGACTGTGTTTTCAAGACTGTCTAGAAATATAAAATCTCACAAGGCCTTCTAGCAATGCAGTCAGACAAGGTTTGATTAAATGGTAAAGAAGATAGTTATTGAACCAGATTACTCTCATATAAAACAAGCACAATGTGTTTAATAACTAAAGAAATAACTTATGATCTTCAACTTAGTCATTCAATTAGTGAGATGACAGTCACATGCATATTGAATAAGCATCAATAAAGAACATTCACTCATAAGCTAACAGAGAACAGAAAAGAGAAGTCTAACAACACAACTGAAGGAAGCCTGCAATTTTTTATAGGATAAGAATAGGTCTCTTGATTACAGTAGCAGCATGTAGAACTCAATATCGAACCCCTCAATCTGTATTAAGCCTGTAGCTTTATAACTTTACAAGAGATTTCTAGATCCTATGAAAATGGATCAAATTTACTAAACATGGAAAATCAAAGACTGTTTCAAGAGAATAGGGAAAGATCCTATTTTAAAGGTCAACTGCTTATCTAAAATGATCTTCATGGTATTTGAATCATTTAGGAACTCTGTACTTTGCATATAAGCCTCCCAAGGCTGTTGAATTAACCCTCCAAGAATGAAATTCGAGTTTGCTGCAGTGTTCAAACAACCCTGATTTTCTGCCATTGAAAAAGGCACCAAATTTATTTGAATAACCTCTTTTGATCTTGTCTTTCACAAATAGTATTCAAATCAGACTTTATAATTCACCATTCATCCATTATAATCGATTTCAAACCATTTGGATTCAAAAAATCTCGATCTGGGCAAAAACATTAACTTGTTGCCCTGTAACAGGTTTGTAAACATTTTCTGACACCTGATCTTGTGGGGTGCTTTCGGCTGTCTTCCCTAGCTACAAATCTAAATCTGATTACACCAATGGAAATCTTAGGATGTGTAGTCATCAATCGACTATCTGAGCGTGCGAAACGGACATTCCAAGGTTGAGAAAAACGATTTTTCCCAAAGGTAGTTTTTAGGAAATTCTACAGGTTTCGGTGGTTAACTGTATCCAAATTTTGGCAGCTTATCCATCGAAAGCGCCCCTTTTTAGTGGTTAATGAGCACTCCTGGGCTCTCCTAAACCACCAAAGATAGAAGTTGTTCAAAAATCAAAATATTAAAACTTTTATTTACCTGCATAGTTACAAATGACCCCAGCCTGTTTGAAATGCTCTGCAACCTCTGGATGTGTCTCCAAGTACCAAACACCGTCAACCTCTACTCTCAATGTTGATCCAGACTTTGTCATAATGAACTGCTGATATGTCCCTCAAAATCAGGGATTATGCATGTGATTGATGAACATATGGATCTTGAGTTAAGGAGTGTGACTCAACACAGAAGTATAGTTTTATTAATTACATGAGACATCAAGCAAGACTCGAATCAAGGAATATATGTCAAGTTTAATGGTATGACTTCAACCGACTGTGACTCAGCAGGTGGATTGATTTCAGATGATTGACATGGATCAGGGTTTCATCTATGACTCAAGTCAACATAAAGAGATAACTGACAATTCAATTTAGGACTTGACTCGAGCTTACTAATCAATTGAAAACAATCTCCGCGATTTTTGGCATGTCTTGGAATTTAATTATAATGAAAATCTTAAACACAGATAGAATATAGGTAAGACTTCAATTGAATTTGACAGAGGCTAAGGTAGAACTGTGACTTGGCAACCTGGGGCAAATTTTGAGACGAGATTTACTTGAATGTTGCTCACAAAAATCGGGATTTTGACTAACTGGAAGTTGATACGCACAATAGTATGATGCAATTGCCTTTCACATTAGAAATTCGACCACGGG
>JZKD02S1662635.1:127529-142925 GCA_000966675.3 Picea glauca
GGTTACTTGTTATGAATGTGTGAACCATGTTTCTTGTCCTTTGTACCATAAGATACCTTAACTTCGGGACGAAGTTTCCTGAAGGGTGGGTGTATGTAACAACCCTGCTTAAATATATGTATATGATTATTAATTATAATTAATTTAATGATCTAACTGTCCTAAAAGTTATCTAAACAATAATTATTATTAATTAGTTGTTCATGATTGTCAAGGATTAATTAATTATTAATTAACTCATTAATTAATTAAGTAAAGGATTAAAGGGGGATTATAAATTATATTGTTAAATTAAAGCTTACGTATTCGGGAAGGGATAGGACATTAAATATAAGATAAGATAATAAATAATATAGGATAAAATAATAAATAAAGGGGATAAGGGGCATTAACTACGAAAGGATAAGATAAGGTAATGAATGGGTAGGTAGGGAAGTAAATGAGGGGGGAATTTGATGAAGGAGGAATATGGAGGGGAAGGAGGTTTACAAGGGGATCATTCTACGAGAGATTGGGGATTTTTGGGGCTCTCTTGGATGTGCAGAGAGGAGTTGAGTTCGGGAGTGGAAAGGTTTAGTACAGGGGCACTGGGTTGCTGGAGGTTTTGGGCACGGGGGCCAGGATATCCATATGATATCCTGGAGCTAGGCAGTTTTCCTAGTTGGCAGGGAGGATAGTAGGTTTGGGTAGTGTTTACACAGTGCATCACTGGTCAACAAGGCAAGCGAACAAACGGAGGTTTAGCATCAGACCCAGGTATTTCAAATTGAGTATTAGTTTTATTTTGCTATAAAATTTTATTAATTGTGGATAAATCTATATGCGAATGTGCTCAATTAAAGAAATTTTTGAATTTTACTAATTTGTTCAATATATAAGAAATTAGTGAATTTTCTGAAATCAATACTGTTACAATTATGTAATTATTTGACGTTAAATCTATTCAGCCCCTACATTAATGCAGGCGTTATCCACCCTAGTATGAGCCCCTAGTCTTCTCCTGTGGTCATGGTCCTGAAGAAAGAAGGTTCTTGGTGAATGTGTCCTGACTTCCATGCCCTCAACAAACTTACCATCAAAGACAAATTCACCATTCCTGTCATTGATGACCTCCTAGATGAATTGAGTGGTGCCCAATTCTTCACTAAACTTGATCTTCGTTCGGGCCACCATCAGATATGTATGAAAGAGGTAGACATTACCAAGACTTCCTTTAGAACTCATGAGGGCCACTATGAGTTTTTGGTCATGCCCTTTGGCTTCTGTAATGCCCCCTCCACCTTCCAAAGCCTCATGAATCATGTCTTCCATCCTGTTGTCCGCCATTTTGTCTTAGTTTTCTTTGATGATATCCTCATCTATAGGAAAACATGGATAGACCATCTTGCTCATGTGGATCGAGTTCTCCATCTACTCTCTCAACACCAACTTTTCCTGAAACAATCTAAATGTGCTTTTGGTGCCTCAGAAGTAGAATAATTGGGTCATCTGGTTGGCAAAGATGGCGTCAGGGTGGATCCTAAAAAGATTGAAGCTATGCAAGACTGGCCTCACCCAAAGACTCTTAAGAGCTTGCATGGATTTCTGGGCTTAACAACGTATTATCACAATTTTGTTAAGAATTATGAGAATATTGCAGCACCTCTCACTACTCTCCTCAAAAAGAGCTCTTTCACTTGGACTCCAGCCACTACTCAAGCTTTTCAAACCTTGAAGATGGCCATGTGCACCACTCCAATCCTCACCCTTCCTAATTTCACAAAGACCTTTGTATTGGAATGTGACGCCTTAGGGAAAGGAATTGGTGTTGTCCTTATGCAAGAGGGTCGACCTTTGGCCTTTACCAACAAGAAACTATCTGAAAGAAATCTAGGCAAATCCATCTATGAAAAGGAAATGTTGGTTATTTTGCATGACGTTGATTTGTGGCACCCTTATCTATTGGGGCAATGTTTCCAAATTAAGACAGACCATCAAAGCCTCAAGTATTTTCTAGAACAATGCATTTCCTCCCCAGTACAAAAAAAATGGGTGACTAAACTCTTTGGATATGATTATGAGATCATTTACAAGAAAGGCAAAGAAAATGTGGTTGTGGATGCACTTTCCTGAAAATATGAAGATGAAGGATCCCTTTTTTCTCTTTCATTCAGTGTACTAGATTGGCTCCAAGCCATTCGCCAGGAATGGCTACAAGATCCCAAAAGTTTGCAATTGATCCAACAATTGTAGTCCAATGCTCCAACTTCCCCAGGGTACTCTTGGATCCATGATGAACTTCGATACAAAGGCCGTTTGTATTTAAGTAAACAAACAAAGCTTAAATCCATGGTACTTTCTGAGCTTCATGCTACACCCACAGCAGGGCAATCCGGGTTCACCAAAACCTATGACAGGGTCAAACGTTCCTTTTTCTAGGATGGTATGAAACAAGACATTCGTAATTTTGTAGCTGAATGTGATGTGTGTCAACGCAACAAGGGAGAAACAATCAAATCTCCAGGCACATTACAACCTCTCTCGATTCCACCTGCTATTTGGAAGGATATCTCTTTGGATTTTATTACCAGCTTACCCAAATCAGGAAATAAATCTATCATCATGGTGGTTGTTGATCTCCTTTCCAAGTATGCTCATTTTTGCGCCCTTCAACACCCATTTATAGCATCCACAACAACTCAAATTTTCATGGATTAGGTCTTCAAGCTTCATGGCATGCCACACTCTATTGTTTTTTATCGTGACCCAACTTTCACAAGCAATTTTTGGCAAGAACTGTTAAAGATACAAGGCACCAAATTGCATCTCAACACATCATATCATCCCCAGAATGATGGCCAAATGGAAGTTGTCAACAAGTGTTTGGAAACATATTTGAGGTGTTTTTCCTTAGAAAAGAAAAATAAGTGGGCTCAATGGTTACCCCTAGTTGAATGGTGGTACAACAATTCATACCATATAGCTACACACATGACTCCTTTTGAAGCAATATATGGACAGAAGCCACCTTCAGTTCTCTCATACTTATCGAGTGCCTCGAAGGTCCAGGAAGTTGACCTAAACTTACAGCTCGAGAGGCTATTCTCTGTACCCTCAAAGAGAATTTGGTCATGGCACAAAATCACATGAAGCAACAAGCAGATCAAGATCGCTCTGAATGTCAATTTGCAGAAGGGGATCATGTGTTTCTTCGACTGCAACCTTACAAGAAAAAATCCCTCAAGGTCGATCATTTTCAGAAGCTAGCACCCAAATTTTATGGTCCTTATATCATTATCAAGCGTGTGGGACAAGTAGCCTATCTGTTAGCTTTTCCCAACCATTTGAAGCTACATCCTTTTTTTCATGTTTCATGCTTAAAGAAGGTGATTGGAGCTAAGTGCCAAATTCAAACCAACCTTTTAGAGTTAGCTAAAGAAGGATCCATTTGGCTACAGCCAGAAGCAGTTTTGGACCAGAGTGAGCGTCGCCTATGTCAGAAAACCATCAAGGAAGTGCTATTCCAATGGAAAGATACAACTCCAGCAGATGCCACTTGGGAACCAGCTACCATTTTGCAACAATTTTCTCATCTCAAGCCTTGAGGACAAGGTTGTTTTTAAGGGGGAGGACATATTAGGGTCCTAACTCGCACATAGGTAGAACAATATATTCAAAAGTAATACAGGTCAATATTAATAAGGCCTTTCAATAAAAGAGAATAAGACGGATGTAAGAAGACCTAATAGAAGCTTTCGCTTCTAGAAGGATCTTCCTCTAGATGTTTATTTTTAGTATAAATAGGAGTCAAGGGTATGAGAACCCTAGCTTGGATATTATTTTAATATATCTCTACTCAACTGGAGGTTTCCCCCTCGAAGAGGCCCGTGAACATTGCTTTTAGATTTAAAGTGTTATTTTTGTTATTATTCTCATATCATTTCAGTGTTATTGTGGTGAATGTTCTGGTTATATTGTTGTTATTCTGCCATTACTAGCATTTTATTTATGTTCTTCATACATTTTATATCTGGTATATTACAATTCCCATGGCCCTTTGAAAAGTGGCCCCTGTGTTCATCAACCCAAAAGGCATATTGTCATACATGAATGTTCCCCATGGGGTGGTGAATGTTGTTTTTTCTTTGTCCTCTTCACACACCACTATCTGGTTATAACCAGAGTATCCATCTAACAAGGAAATCTTGTGATCACCTACCACCCTCTATAAAATATGATCCATATTGGGGAGGGGGTAATTTTCCTTTAGAGAACACTTGTTGAGATTTTGGAAATCAACACACAAGCATATATCCCCATTTTTATTTCTCACATGTACCAAGTTGGCCACCCAGTTCAAGTACCTCAATGGTACAATAATCCTTGCATCCAACATTTTTTTCAACTCTTTCTTGATTATGGACATCAAAATGAGATTAAATTGTTGAATCTTTTGTCTGAATGGGTTGGAGCTAGCCTTCAGAGGGATCTTGTGCTGGATGATGTCAGTGTCAAATGTCTATAAATCCTCATACAACCATGAAAAAGTATCAACAAACTTTTTGATTAGACTGACATATCTATCCCTTTGTTCTACAACTAATGCTTTGGACATATTGATGATCTTGGGATTCTCAGTGGTCCCAATATTGCAATTTGTTATCTCTTCTTATTGATTCTTCATGGAAACTCCTCTGGAAACATCATTAATTTCAAACAACCTTTCTAGTGGCACTAGTCCTCTTGGAATGTTATTGGTTTTCAGCTCCACAATATTGTGGCCAACTACTATATTTAGTAGATGAGATGTTTGTTGATTTTCTAATTCATTATTTTCACCTTCTTGGATTTCTTGGTCAATTGAGATATTGGAGAATTCATCAATGGTTTGTAGAAATATCTGCAGCTCTAGATCATCACTAAAGGATTGAAATGTTGTCTAGTATGGCTATTCTATGTTTGATTTCCACCTAATATTTAATATTTCGACCAATGGGAGGTCTAAAAGTGTTGGAATCTAAGGCCATAGAATATGCCTTGTGATTCTCCTCTCTGGGGATGAAGGATATGTTAAATGCTAGAAAGAAATTGTCGATTAGGTCCCATACTTCATTTCTGTATTTCTTGAGCCTATGTTGTTTATCTTTATAGATGTTCTTAACTTGATTGATGATTAGCTCGAAATCACCAAAAATTGCTAAAAAGTCAATGACCATGTCTTTAGGATCTCTTAATCCCAACACCAGAGCTTCATATTCAAATATATTATTAGTAGTTTCAAACTCCAGCTCATAATAGAGTGTTATTACCTATTGTGAAGGGGAAATAAGGATTATACCTTTCCCAGATCCTTCCTTTGATGAAGAGACATCAAAATACATATTCAATACCTTGTTTTGTTGATCTTTTAGTGGCTGATATTTGCAATGGATAATTGATATTTCGGGTTCATCATCATTTAAATGAAAAATGGATGAGTCGATCTCACCCTCAACAACATAAATCGGGTGATTTCTTGGGTTATGATGGTCACTAACGATATAGGCTAAACTTACCTCTCTATATAGCCTCCTATGTTCCCCTCTAAACATAGGGACGGTGGCGTAAGTGAGGTCCATTTGTAATGATCCTCCAACCTTCTTATCCCAAGTTCTAGATAAGAGCATACCAAACTTTGGGGGAATGTAATCCACAAAAATGTACATCACTACACTCTTCATTGGTAATTGTGCCAAATAAACCACCATATCCTTTATCAATCCTAGACATTTTACTTTCTTAGAATCAAAGGAGTACATGTCTTGGTAGGGTTTGGTGATTTCCAGACCTAGTTCTTCCAAAACAAATTTGGGCATAACATTGTGTGAGGCTCCCGAGTCCATGAGACAATTATGCATGATCTTATCATGGACATTTAAATATATATAGAACGGTGGAGAAGCATTAGATCCATCCTCAATGTGTGGACCTAGAGTAATGGTTGTGTTCTCATCCTGGAAACTAATTACATCAAAAGATGCAATAGAAGTAGTTGGTTGCAGAACTTTCATGATGTATTTTTTGAAAGGTTCATTCTTCATCAGTTCTATCAAAGGAATGGGGATATTGATCTTTCTCAACTCTTTCTCTAGACTGAAAGAGGCTGGTGGCCTATCAAATTCCTTTCAGGGACTACAGATTTAGATGGGGAAAGTTGTTGAGCTTTAGATGACATACCTTTACTTGGATTTGGCTTGGGAGGAACTTCAACCTAATTTTTTTTATCATAGGTGGTGGCTTTGGGAGCTCCCTTTCTAGGCCTCAAATCATAATTTTTCTAGGGTTGGCCTTGAATAACTCCCTCTTCCCCTATCTAATTATAGAATTGATTTGATAGTTATGCTACCTCATATTATTGTTGCATTAAGTGTCTGGTATAAAAATATGTTTCATTGAAAAGTACAACAATATCATCTACAACATTGTTGTCTACATCTATCTCCTCAATATGATTGTCTTGGAAAGGAGGCGCTACCCTTTTATCATAAACATTCCTCCTTTATCTCTGCATTATCTGAGGGGCATCATTAGGCCTTCTAAACTGATTTGGATTTCTATTTCCAACCCCTTGAAAAGCTTTGTTTGGTTGTTTAGATTCCCATTTCATCTTAGTTATTTCAGATGTCATATCCTTCAAAGTTTTGGTCATTTCATCAAGTTTGGGATCAGATGTGGTTGTGTTAGAGGAGGAAGGGGAATATTCTCTTTGTTTCTTCTTGTCATTATCAGATCTAGTCTTTAACTTGTATGATGCCAATATATTGGATTCAACCTCAATGGTTGCTTCATGCATGGACAATAGGGTGTTGGATCTTCTCTCCCTCATCAAAAGAGAGAAATTTTCATCAAATTCATTGGCATAAGTCATATTGGTAGAGGATTCAGTTGATTTGATCTCATCTGGGATTCTACCATACATATTGTTGAATCTCTTGGTGAAGTCTAAAATAGATTCACCATTATTTCTCTTTAGAGCCCCAAACTCAGTGATGTGGTAGAAATAATCTCTCCTATCTCCCCATTGCTTTATGAAATCTTCATCTAACACCTCAATATATGCGATGGAGGCTGGAGGAAGACCTCAGAACCATTTCCTTATTTCTCCATCCAGACTCTGCACAAACAACCTCATCCATACATCTGCATAGTCAAGTTGACTGCGAAGCTGTAGAAGGATACCAGATGTTCCTAAACTGTTACATCAAATTCCCCATTACATCTTGGTAAATATTTCATGTAATTTGTGGCTGAGAGTGCATGTAATCCTATAGGTAGAACTAGGGGTGCATATCTGGCAGTAGTTATGACATCCATCCTGTTAGCAGCCATGGCTTGGGCAATAGGAATATGAATATTTATGGGAGCTACAGGGGTGGATGCTAGACTAGATGATGAAGTAGAGTCAGGAGTTGAATATGTCTGAGGTTCCTTGGAATTTTGATTCTCAGGGATATCAAATTCAAGATGCTTGTGATGAAGAAGAGAAGTAGAATCTTTGGGCACAACTTTACCCTTGAGGGGGGGGAGGTATATCTCTGAGCTACAATAGATTTTCTTAGTTTCCTTTCTGGATCAGATACTATTGTGTCCTTCTCAGGGTTAGGATGAGCCTCAGTGGATTTGATGGGTTTAGATTCGGATCTGTTGAGTCCTTTTTTGGGTGCCGGTATTTCTTTAGTAAATTCTACTCAGTGAAGTCACCTGCTAAAATATGGTAGTTTTTCTGTGTCTGATATTTGTTCACCATCAAAGGTCAGAGCTATTCAATGTCATTCTCCCAAGGAAATATATTTTCTTACTCCGTATCCCTGGCAACGATGCTAGAAGATGTTGGTCCTAAAGTTTGCACTTGACTGCTAAAGGGAAGAGCTAGGCCACCTCAAGTTTAGAATGGTTGGTTTTTAATTTTGTTGGTCAGTTAGAGGGTTGGTTTTACTAAGACAAGAGCATGGTTGGGTTGGAAAAATGATGAGGATGAGGGTCCTCCTTGGATAGTGGTACACTAATGATAGACAAGTGAAATAATAGAGGTAAAAAACAAAGGGAAACAACAAATCACTCAATGAATAATCTGCTGCAAGAATTTTAATACTTAAAATATCATTTCAAGACATTAAACATGTATCAAAAACATAATTACTCCCACAGGTTGCAATAAAAACAAATCTTCATCAAAGAATAGTTGTTATCAAAGGTTTCATATTAATAAAGACAAGTTATACAGTAGCTTAAGGAAAAGAAATGTACTTTGCACAAATCAAAAATGTATTCAAGACAAGAAACACATACAAATTTGAACACAAACACACTGTCATCAATATTATCTTCACCAGGTAGAGAGCTTTAGTCCATGCGCAAAATGGGTCCAAATAGTTGTTGTATTGATCTCTTTTCCCCAAAAACTCAACCCTCAAAACATACATAAACTGCATATTTATCATAAATGCATAGGCCCTCGACCAATGTGGAACTGGGCTTAAGTCTACCACATCTCTCTCTAAACAACTTATTAACTTAACTAAAACACACTGTTGGAGTATGTTAATGAAGACTTCAAAATTGAATTAACAAAAAGGAGTGGTTCTTATCACACATAAAAGACCACTTATTATGCCTTAAACTAAAAGAGTCTAGCAATTAAATAACTGAAAATTGCTACTGGCAATGATATAATATTGATGCATGCATTTGAGCGAACTAAGATCTGACAGAAATGACCAAGAGTGAAATAACTGAGTTCTGTATCGATCATGGCATGCACACACATTGTTGGACGTCACTGGAGACAACTAGAAGTGTGGTTGTGTCTTTCCCCAACTTATCTTTTTGAGGACAGAAGCAAGTCGTGTTTCCCTTTTTTGGAGTCTGGCCATGTAGTTTCCCTGTTCCTGGTTTGTCACTCCTTTTCAAACCTTCAAAATATGAAATAAATGTGGGTGAGCCACTTCAGAACTTCGGTGTTCGGGGGCTTCAGAGTGAAAAGCATGAAAATCTCCCGAAGTGACAATGTTGCGAAGTGATGTGGTGGCCTAATGTCATATGATGTCATGACTGTTGATGTGTCACATAAGGCAAGTGACATGTGTCACTCAAAAAATGAGCGGATGATGGGACCCAAATGACCAAAAATGAGTTCCATGTGTCAAGTCCAGATGGAAGCCACGTGTCTCCACGGATGAGCACCACAAGTCCTGACAGATGAGTGTCGCGTGCTTCGGCACTTCGGGTTTCGTGAGTTTTGGGATGTGAAGCATAGAAATCTCCCGAAATCACTAATCCGTGATTATATTAGACTAATTAAATCGAGATTAATACTTTAATCATTAAAGGATTTCAAGAGTTCAAAACTTCAAAATTCGGGGGACTGTGCCTATTCTTGATAGGAATATCCCAAAGTAATATCTACCAAAGCTGACATGGAAAACAATGACGTGTCCACATGATGTCACTTCAACTGATGTGTCATAAGAAGAGAGTAACATGTGTCATATGGAAAAGGGAGAATGATGCAACCAAATGACCTAAAATGAGTGCCACATGTCATGAATGATGAGTTCTATGTGTCTTCGGAACTTCGACACTTCGTCTCTTTGCTTTCTCTAGACCAGAACCTCCTAGATGAACGAACTTGCGAAGTGACGTGGCAGTGAGGGCCCACTCTGGCACTTTGGGGCTCCGGTACTTTGAAAGATTTGAACCAAAGGCAAGTTTGGACGCCCAAACACCGAAATTGCAGAGTCAATCCTGCTAAACCCCATGTGAGTTTGAGACTTTGAATGCACGAGAGCCGTTGATCTGCGTCGACTATTGGATCTCTACCATTGAAGATTTGACCTGACTGTTTGGCTTAAATACTGAGCCCAAAATTGAATTCTTTGACATGCTGCGTTTTGTCCACAGGTGTTCCTTGTGCATACAAAAAGGCTTGGTCGACCTACTGTGATCTCTATCTGTTGGAGCCGGAAGTCACTCGTGGATTGCTAGCAGGAGCAGAGCCCGATGCCCATCAGTTTAATGTCACGATTTGTTTAAAAGGGGTGATCAAATGGAAGGAAACTCAAAATAGTATCATCTCAACTCAGAAACTGGGCCAGGCATGCATGAAAGAGTGAGGTCTTGATAAACTCCAAACAGTGAGTTGCAGTAAAAGGGTGAGTAGGGGGAAGACTTTCATAAGAAGAGTGAGAGGGTCTAGCATAAACATCCGGTTTGTAACAGACTAGAGAAGAAAGCATTAGAACACAAGATCCTTTTACATTCAAACGCAAAGACCAGAGAATACAACAATGTCACAACAAATCCTTTATCGTAACAAGATTGCAATAATCCATGCGAATCCTTCGACTGTGAACTCTCCAGCATAAGATGAAACACAGATGGAAAGAGGGGAACTGTTTGTTATAAACCAAGAAATCTCAAACACAGAGGCATAACCAGTAAACCAGAATATTTGCTAAAAGTATACAGTCGGGAGCTTAGCTCTACCATCGATAGATACAAAAATGGAAAAATGCCTACATATACTCAAAACTACAACAACAACGGAACCAAGAAACTACATTGAAAGCTTTGCGTCTGCATGGCTTCTGACAACTCTGCAGCCGCAATCTTTGAATGGTCGTGCAACTTATGGCAGACGCGATCGATCTTCTGACAGTTTCATCGGTGAATCGACGTGCCTTTAATTTACTACAGGACGTCCCCATTATGGCGAAGACGATGTCTAACCACCACCAACCGCCTCAATAACTGCTTTCTTGGGATCGAGGATGATCTGGCCAACTCAGCGCTTTGGGATGTGGAGGACTTCTCGCGCTGCCACCTGGAATAACTGAATGGATTGAGGGATAGGCATGGCGGCCAGCGCGGAGAATGGGACGCATGATAGGAGTAATGGCATTGGACTATGAGGGCGTGGAAGAAGTGGCGAGGTGTGAGAGAGGATGATCCATGGCGGAAGACATCGGGTGGAAGGGAAGAAGGCGGGAGATAATGAACTTGCCTCTTGGTTAGAGGTTGACGTGGAACGGAGTGGGACACATGGCAAGCAACAAGTGGATGATGAGAAGGAGGGGGGACCATGTGGACCAAGAGGGGAGGCGGATGGATGACACGCGGCAGCAAGAGAGCAGAAGCTATAGAGGATGACATGACAGGAGCGGGGTCCACACTAGCTAAACATGGGGTATCTGAAAATGATGAGGATGCGCAAGCACCGTTGATCCAGGCGCTAAAATCTTGGTCGTCGAAAAGTTGCATTTGCGATTCTGGACCCCCCTCCACTTAAAGGTAGATAGGTGGGTGGGGGGGGGTCCAGAATGGCCTTTATCGCCGTTGATCCAGGCGCACTGATCTGGGTCGTTGGAGAGGGGCACCCCTGATTCCGGACCCCCCCCCCCCCCCTTAAAGGTAGAAAGGAAGGGGGGGTCCGGAATTCAATATGCGTCGTTGATCTGGGCGCGCGAATCTGGACCGCTCGGACTTGCTCGTGACTTATCTTGGGCACATTACCATCTGAAACTTTGGACAAGTGGGTTCTTAACCCATTCTTTTGCATTCTAACCCCCTCTACAAGAAATATTGCTAACATTTGGCTCCATGGGGGATAGAGTTGTCCCTGTGATGCTCTAAGAACTCTTTTTGCAGATTCAGTGCCTTTGTTGTTGGGCTATGGAGTCATTTATTAGTCCGAAGACAAAAACAAAAACAATATTTACAAAACAAAATGAAAAGAGCCAACTGCAGCTCACACACAATACTTTTTTAAGAAATGCCCATTGACTGGGCTGCTAAAAACTTCTTGGCCTTTTAGATCCTGCAATCGGTAAGTTTTGTTTGAGAATACTTCAAGGATATTGAAAGGCCTGAACCAGAGGGCATCAAATTTACTATGTTTGCCCTTTTCCTGCCTGGGTGCATCCCATTTGAGCACCAGATCACCCTGCTCGAATTCTTTCTTTTTTCTCTTCCTGTGAAAAGCCTGCTTGATCTTCTGCTGATGATTGTAGGCTCTATCCAGGACCCGTTCTCTGACTTGTTGTACCTCCACCATCTGATGAATCCTTCTGAGCACATGGTTCGGTTCTCCTTCAAAGTCCTGGAGGAGATTTTCCACAGATAAGGCAAGCTGAGTGGGGAAGACGGCCTCGATTCCGTGAACTAGTTGGAAGGGTGAGAGGCCCAGGGATTTCTTGGTTGTCACCCGATAGGCCCAAAGAGAAAATTTGAGCTTTGAGTCCTAGGCCCTTTTATTGTCCTCCAGCAGCTTCTTAATAAGCTTGATTAGGCTTTTATTTGAGGACTCTGCCAGCCCGTTTCCTTGAGGGTAGTAAGGAGTGGAGTGAATCAGTGAAATCCCAAACTGTTCACAAAACTTGACCAGAGGCTCAGACCGAAATGGGGAATCATTGTCAGTGACAATTTTGCTAGGATAGCCAAATCTAGCTATGATGTCTTCCAGGAAGCTGATGATTACCTTGTGAGAATTGCTTCTGGTAGGGAAAACTTCTATCCATTTAGTGAAGTAGTCAGTTGTTGTCAGAATCCATCAGTGTTGGCCACTTGAGGGGGGATGAATTTCCCCGATGAAGTCCAATCCCCACTGCTGAAAGGGTGATGAGACCACCACAGGTTTCAATGGCAGGGATTTGAGCTATTGCTTCCCTGAGAATTTTTGGCATTTGATGCAAACTCTAATTTCCCTGCAGCCATCAGGAAATAAGGTGGGCCAGTAATATCCGGCTTGGAGGATCTTGTGAGCCGTGGTCTTCCAGAAATGATGGCCTCCACAGAGACCTCTATGGAAGTCGTTCATAACCTTCTAGGCCTGCTGCGAGTCCAAACACCTTAGTAATATCCCCTAGGGGTCTTTCAAATACAAGGTTTGGTCAATGAGGCAATACCTGACTGCTTTGAGCTTTAAGGCTCTGGCTTTACTTTTCCCCAATCCATCAGGAGGCTTCAATTCTTGCAGAAAATACAGAATATCCTTATACCAGGTTCATTCTGCTAGTGGTACAGTGCTTTGGGAACCCCTGTTGGATGACTCAGCTTGCTCGTTGATGAATTTAATTCCCAAGGCTTTACAATTGGATTCAGCCAGCAGCTTGGCCAAACCTTGCCCCTTTATCAGCTTGGTGGTCTTGATTTCCAGATCAAATTCTAGGATCTTGGAGATCCATTTTCCTCTTCTTCCATCTATGTCAAGCTGTATAAGAATGTCCTTCACAGAAGATGAAGGGACATATGCAATGATTTTTGAGTGTAAGACATAGACCTTGAAAGCTTTGAGAGCTTTCACCAAGGCATAAGCCTACTTCTCCATGATCTCATACTGGAGCTCTGCATCTCTCAACGCCTTGCTAAAGAAGGCAATAGGCTTCTCCTGCCCTTGATCGTTTTTTTGCAACAGAACTGCCGCTACTGTATCACAGGAAGTAAAAGAAAATATCAGAAAGTCTTTGGAATAATCGGGACTGACTAGCACAGGTGCTTCCGTCAACGCCTTCTTTATTTGGAAAAAAGACTCTCTGGGTTCAGAAGTCCATTTTATTTCATGGCCCTTCCTGAGCATAGCCATAATATTTTTTACCAACTCAGCAAAATTTGAAATGAACCTTCTCAGGAAATTAATCCTCCCCAAAAATGCCTGAACCTCTTTCTTAGATCTGGGAAGGGACAGGGCCTGAATTGATTCTACCCTATCGGGATCAATTCTCACTCCCTCTGCCGATACTATATGGCCTAAGAGTCTCCCTTCTTGCATGGCAAACAATGATTTCTTGGGATTTAACGATAGGCCATACCTCCGACACTTCAAGAAAACCCTTTTTAAGTGGCAGCAGTGCTCTTTATCAGTCTTGGAGAAGACTATGATGTCGTCCAGATAAATCACCACGAACTTATCTTTTTCTCCGATGAAGGCTATGTCCATGGCTCGCTGAAATGTTGCTCTTGTGTTCATCAGCCCGAAAGGCATTTTGGCATACATGAATGTGCCCCAGGGAGTGGTGAAGGCTATTTTTTCCCTGTCCTCAAGCATGACTCATATCTGATTGTAGCTAGAGAAACCATCAATCATGGATATTCTGGAAGCACCAGTGACCTTCTGCAATATGTGCTCCATGTTGGGCAAGGGATAATTGTCCTTCCTTGAGCTCCGGTTCAGGTTCCTGAAATCGACACAAAGTCTGATTTCTCCGGTCTTCTTTCTTACCGGGACCAAATTGGCTACCCAATCAAAATATCTCAAGGGGACAATGATCTGGGAATCCAACAGCTTTTTCACCTCTCTCTCCATGACAGGTAGCAGCGTAGGATTTATCTGTCTTAGCTTCTGCTTGAATGGTCTAGCCTCCTCTTTCAGTGGGATCTTGTGCTCAATGAATGATGTGTCATATGTCTTGAGGTCTTCGTAGGTCCATGCAAACACGTCAGCAAACTCCCTCAGCAACTTAGTATATTCGGCCCTCTGCTCCTCGGTCAGAATCTTCGACAGTTTGACCATCTTGGGCTCCTCTGGTGTGTCTATGTTGCATTCAGTTGTATCAGCATTATCACCAGAAACTCTCCCCTTTACTGCCACATCATTTCCATCAAACAACCTTTCTAGCGGGATGAGTCCTTTCAGAATGTGGTTGCTCAGCAGTTGTATAATCTGGTGGTCAGCAATTTTATTTACAAACTCCCCAGGGTGATGGTCAGGGTCCCCCTCAATGTCAGGATCCTCATCTATGTGTGACGCAAAAAAGTCATCAATGGATTGGAGGAATTTCTCGATCTTTGGATCATCTTCAAATACCTTCCAATGTTTGACATTGTCTGGTATAGAGGGTCTGTATCTTATTTCCACCTTTGATCTTTCAGCAGGCAGCGCAGGAACTTCGAACAAACTAGCTGAGAAAGCTAGAAAATTGGCTAAAGCATTTTCTTCCCTTGGAATGAAAGAGATGTTGAAATCCAGGAAGAAACTGTCAATTAGATCCCATACCTCGTTCCTATAATTCTTGAGACGGGGGTGCTTGGCCTGATAGACATTTTTGACCTGCTGGACAATTAATTCTGCATCCCCGAACACAACTATCTCCCCGATTTCCATTTCTTTCATAGCTCTCAATCCCAGAACCAGAGCTTCATACTCTGCCACATTGTTAGTGACTTCAAATTCTAGCTTGTATGACAGGGATATGGTCTCTAGAGAAGGGGATATGAATACTACCCCGACACCTGCACCTATACTAGAAGAAGCTCCATCAAAGAACATCTTTGTTATCCACATTTTTGGTTATCGAGATGATGACATGATAATGACATGGTGATGGAAGATCTAACTCTTCATTAAGATCATTTTCATGAAGAAAGTTACACTTATCAGCTTCT
>JZKD02S1662646.1:83846-109876 GCA_000966675.3 Picea glauca
TAAAAGAGGGTTTCCTTCTAGGGAAAAAAACCCTAACATAATTTCTACCGTTAGATCTGCGACCTTATAATGAACGGTCCAGATTTACAATGAAATTACAATATACTTTTATAAGACAATTTTTGCTTCGGGGGCTTTGCCCCCGAACCTCTGCTTGCCCTCAGACCCCCCCAGCTGAGGGGATAAGCCCCCCGGACCCCGTAGAGGGGGTACCCCCCCTCTGCACTCCCCCGCGTGGAAGAGTGTACATACTTCTAGGGTGTAAATACTTCATGGGGTATAAACACGACTGAAGGTAAAAGACCTATAAATCAGGAAGATAATCAGGCTCCACAACCAACATGTGACATATGGGTGCTTTGCGATGGAGTCTAACTGAGAGTCAAGTGCAAGCACATGAAGCACGCGCAGACTTGGCAGGAAGTAGGGACGATCAAAGAGTTGTAGTGAAGGTTGCGAACATAAGATGGGCAAATGAGTAGATGCGTTTGACACGATGGCAGGTCTGCGACAATGACGAGTTTGGGAGAAGAACCATGAAGATGAAAAGTAATGCTGATCCATGCACTGTATGTTTGTTATTTTGTTGTAAGGAGAGATGCAACTCGGTTCTTTGGAATATTGTAAAGAAATGGGTTTTAAGCTAGTTTTACCGCTCACTTGTACATTTCATCTTGTTTCTTTACTTGAATGGTTTCTTTTACTTTCGCAGTTAAGTATAAGATAACACAGACATAACATAAGTAATAAACGAAGATGTAATGAAGTAAGGCATAGTCCAGATTAAGTAGTTTGGTGTAGCTTTGTTGTCAAACGAACGATTGAGGTGTCGCACGGTGATTGGGAGTGTCAGGTGATTCCGCCACACGACCGTAGGCTCGCCAGGCCCATGACACCAACCTTTCCCTAAGATGAAGAGGGAGTGGAATGGGGAAGTGCTATTGGAAATGTCAATTTGAAAACATGATATGTTCATTACCTAGCAACTCAGCTACTTATCTAGGCATAAGAGGAATCGATTGATTCTCTAATACTTTCCCAAATACCCAGCCAAATGTCTTCCTTTTCTATGTCTAGACGTTTGAATATTATGTGGTTTCATTCCTTCCATACTATCCATAGTAGGAAACCCATAAATACATTCCACACTTTATTGAGCATAGGGTTCTCATAGGGTGAGGACCTCCAATTCTCCAGAGTCAGAATAACACTTTCCCAAAATCTCTTCATCTATCTAAAGAGGGTTGCTCCTACATCCCACATCGTGTTGACTTTAGGGAAGATGTTGAATATATTTCTACCATTTCTTTACTTTCTCGGTACATATAAAAATGGGGGTCCTTTGAATCCTCGTTTGATGAGCTTGTCTCAAGTAAGATTTTTTTGTCTTTAACTAGCAACCACAAGAAAGAGGAAATCTTGGGCCAAATCTCTGCATTCCAGATTTTCTCCAATATTGGATCCTTTTGAATCAATTTGTGATTGGATTCAAGTCTATAAGCTTTCTTGACTATGAAATTCCCACTTCCTTGGGAATCCCATATTTTGGATGGAAAAGTTTTGATTATAATGTGTTTCGGTTATTATCTGTGGAATCCATATTTGTATTATTGTAAATTTGCATTTACCCTTATTGCCTCATTGAAAGGATTAACACAATGTTAATGCACAACAATTTGGAACTTTTTTCCATGTTGGATACCACAATGACATGTTGGTTTTCAAAATGATACATCAGTCTTTCAAGTTTTTATAAGTTTTTATTGTAGTGGGTTTTTGGTTATCCATCTGTGGAATTCATATTGGTATATTGGAAATTTTTATTTACCTTAAATACCATTTAAGAATTATACTGAGATTAAATGATTGGTCAATGATGGGATATGTTGTATTTGTTTTATAATGCATATTTAAAACTAAACAGTTATTAGTATCACCACTTAGATCATGGCATTAGAATCTAGATCCTGGCATTAGAATCTAGATCCTGGCATTAGAATGTTTGAGATTAAAATATTATTGTGGATAAAACAATTTAGTAAAACAATTGCAATAATACATTTTATAAAGTAAAAAATTAATGGACAATAATATTTCTTAAACAAGCCAAATATATCTTCTATAAATCGACAAATATATCTTCTATAAATCGAGGAAGATAAGGTGATATTTCATAGCTTAAAAGATTTAAAAAATAATTTAAAAAAGTAATAAATGTTTTTGCATCTAATTTTTTAATAAAGAAATGCAATTGCAAAATGTGAGCATCAATTAACAAAAGTAATAATCAATAAATTTGTAAATAATAATAAATTTGTAAATAAGATGATATTTTATAGCTTAAAAATTTTAAATAATAATTTAAAAGATTAATAAATGTCTTTACATATTGGACAAAAGATCTTGGATTACTCTTGGGGCATTGGAAAAACCACCACCAACAAAGCATAATGATTAGCAAGTGTACATGGGGCTTCAACTTCAAAAAAATCAAAACCTTAATGCACTCATTGTCCTTGGAGACTATGAGATAATTATTAAGGACCTCCTTGGCTTAAAAAAATCAACAAATTAAATTTCCAGCAGTCTTCATATCCGGATAAATACTCTGAGATAATTATTAAGGACCTCCTTGGCTTAAAAAAAATCAACAAATTAAATTTCCAGCAGTCTTCATATCCGGATAAATTTCTTGAAAAGACATCTTGCTAAGATTCACTTATTTCATATTCTCCGTTCTCAAAACCAGGCAGCCAATCGTGTGGAAAAATTAGCCAAAAACGTGAATCAAAACTAGATTTTCAACAATCAAAGCCAATCTCAGGTGTGGTTATCGTAATTTCTCCCCCAACCGTTATTCTTCCTTCCCACATTTGGAACTTCCCCCCCTAGCAATCACGTGTGTCTGCCCCCCTTCTTCCACCACCCCCTCCCTCCGTTGCAACCATCCCCTCTTGCCACTTCTTCCCTTTTCCTTGGGCCCCACCCTCCCCTCCTTCGCCCGCATGTTTCCCTGATGGTACTTCTCCTCATGTGCCTGACACTTTCATTCATTCCCTGGCTTGCTTGCTCTGTAAGGATTTCGTACTTTCTAATGATTTCTCATGTAGCCATGGCATCATGGTTTGTTAATACATCTACAAGGCTCGTGGGTAATTCAGATCTTCCATCCAAGATGATTTTAGCATTATTAATTATGGTTAAATGTAAGGATAATTATATTGTTTAAAGAAGTCAAATATATCTTTGACAAATTGAAAAAATAAGGTAATATTTTATAGCTGAAAAGATTTAAAAAATGATTTGCATCTAATTTTAATAAAGAAATATAATTGAAAAGTAACAATCAATGAATTTGTTCATATATAGATATTAAAAATCATATGATATAGTTTATTTTTTAATTTAAAAATATAATAAAAATATGAAAATCAAAATTTCTTTGACAAATTGAAAAAATAAGGTGATATTTCATCGCTGAAAAAATTTAAAAAATGATTTGCATCTAATTTTAATAAAGAAATATAATTGAAAAGTAATAATCAATGAATTTGTTCATATAGATATTAAAAGTTATATGATATAGTTTATTTTTTAATTTAAAAACATAATAAAAATATGAAAATCAAAATCATGAGAATGATTTTATCAAATTGATATATCAAAAATGATAAATTTTATTATTGAGAATGATTTTAGCATTATCAACCATTATTAAATGTATGTAGCTTAGACATATAAAGATAAATATGTATGGTTGGTTTGGTAAAGTGTATGATTAACTATGCAAAAATTTTCACTATAAAGTGGAGTACAACATAGAAAGATTAATGTGCCACTATCATCGCAAGTGGAATTGATGAGCATGGACTTGCAGAAAACATGTATGACAATTTGATTGCTTAAGATCTTCGTTGAAATTTTTATTGTATTATGATGTACTAAAAATGCAAATGCCATGTATACTTTGGAATGGTGAATGGTTAAAATAAACATTAGAATGACAAATTTTGGACATTTATTTACAACTAGAGTTCAAATTAAAGGGGTAATTCTTTGATTATAATTAGAGTACTACTTTCTTGGCTTCCAAGGTCCTATTTATTTTTTAATGTGTTATTATTATAATTTTTTAAGTATTTGGATTTATTAGGAGAAAAACATTTGCATTTATGCATGTATAAGCAAGGTAGATATTTCACATTGGTGATACAATTGAATGATTCAATCATCTTTTGAAATGAGCAACATAATAAGATTATGAAAATTTGTTTGCAATATAACTTTCTTAAATTATGTATTTTTTCAAAGGTCAAGTTCGATTGGAGATTATTTCTCTTATCAAGGTTATATTTAATTGAAGATTTTTCATATGGAGTTAGACAATTCATTTGAGCATGAGTGTACTAACCATAGCTGCACGGGTGCTCCTCTCGACATCTTCATCTCTAAAACTCATTCCCGTTTCCAGAGTTTGGGAATGGGTATGAAACATTCCCAATTGGATGCCAACAGTTTTGGGAACTTGAGAGCTTCAACATCAAGGAAATGGGAGTTTGGGAAAGATTTTTCGAAATAGAGAGCTTTAAATTAAAATTATATTTTTGTTATTAATAGTACCAATTTTAGATGTTATTAAATTAAAATGTAAATATTTGTATTCCATTATTACAAACACATAATTTATGACAAATATTTTTATTCCATTTATTCAAAATATCATTATAAAACAAAACTAAACAACAACTAAATATTTAATTTTTTTTTATTTAACTACAAAAACTTAATAATACTCACTTTATAGTTGTGGATATGAAAAACTTTTAATGCATGGATGTTTGCCTTCAAGCCTAGACTAAACATGAAAGTCACATAAAATATCAATACCATGTCCATGGAAAACATTTGGTCTAGTCTCTTGTTACTATCAACCAAACATATCATTCACTTTTATTGTACTTTTATTTTAGAAGAGTAGTACTATTTATCGTTTTCCAATGAGAACAAGAATAATGCTTCAAATTTACAAAGATGTTTGAAGTTTATATATGTAAACTTTAATTTTAAAAAGATGTTAAAATTTTTATATGTATTTTGTTTCTCATTTTCTAATTGTGTTAAATATATTAAGGTTTCAATATTGTGCTAAATATATTCATATAATTATTAGCACAAATTAAATTAGTAATTTTGATATTGTAGTTGTTCCTATAGGAGCAACTTTGTCTTGGATTGGCCTTCGATTATTGAAATAAAATTTAAAATGTATCATTATCTCTCGATAGATTGTAATCTATTTTTTTTTACATTTTTTTCAATAAATAATATCACAGCTCCCAACCCAACTGGATGTTTCCTGCAAATTTGGGGGAAACTTGAAACTTCTACTCGTTCCAAACACTCGTATCCAAGTTCCCAACGTTCCCAAGTTATGGAAATTTGTACAACATAGTTACTAACATTTTATGTTTTATGTGTTTGTAATAACCACCGCCATTTTATGTTGAAAATAAGTGTTCAACCCTCATTTGAAATGAGCAAAATAGTTGTTATATATATCATATCAAGGTTATATTTGATTCTCAATCATATGTGTTACTATAGCTTAGTGGGTTGTGAGTTATTTCTAAGATGAGTTGCATCTTTAAGATAGCATGTAGGCCATGTTACCTACATGTTATGTTGTGACACTAGCATTAGGAATTTGGCAAATGTCAATGATGACTTTTTCATCCTAAAGCAAATATTTTATGTAGAAATAAATGAAATGCATTTCTTTGAAGTGAAGCATTTCATGTCCCAAAGGTCTTATAGTGAAGGAATCTTGATTATTTCAAAATTGTTGTTTGAAAAATAAAAGTGTTAAGCTATAATGTTCCTGACTTGGCTAGTCTAGGAAACACTGCTAATGTGTGTGTAGGATCAAATGTTTACAACATATAAATGATCATACAAATAATAAACGCGACAAAGGACTGCAAAGTTTGTATTATGATATCTCTGTGGATTACAAAATGGCCGAATGCGGCTGAATAAACTGACAATACTCGATTGGATCAACAGAAAAATGATCTTAGCTGGAATACAAATAAGCAACGACGATTGAATAAAATAACAACACTCGGCTAGATCAAAAGACAAAAGAATCTTATCCGTAATACAAATAAGCAACTAAAAAATAATACCCAGAATATGGGAGCATCGCGGAATCAATGAAGAATGATGGAAGACCTGGATGATCTTCTTGGTGACTAGGGTGTGTCTTTCAACACCGAAATCAACTAACTGGTGTCTTCCTCCTGGAATACACTGAACTATCTCTCTTGAGATGTGCCTCTTCTCCTCAATGACAAGTCATAATATGCATAATAATGAATTAGGTTGCTGACCCTTCCTTTATAGCTTTCCAAAACCCTAAATCATGCTGAAACCCTAATTCACTGCTGACTTCCAAAACCCTAAATCATTGTTGAAACCCTAATTCACCGTTGACTTCTATTTTTAGCTCATAATGACTTAAAATCGCTTTTAACCCTTTTTAGCTCAATGTCACTTTCCGAATATAACACCTGTGACTGGAGTGACCTCTAGTAACCCTGTTTACCCCACTTTGGCTCTGGATATAGTCTAATGGGGCGGTTTAGACCATTAATCCTCCTCTCTGGAGCTCCTATTTGGAAAGAGACATTACAGTCCTCCCTTCCCAAAATTGCTTGTCCTCAAGCAATACCAGTCCAGGGTGCTGCAACACATGCTCGCTCTCCCAAGTAGCGTCCTCTACTAGCAGCCCTCTCCATCTGATCAAACATTCTCTGATGACCCTGCTCCTCAGTTTCCACTCCCAAAACTCCAAAACCTCCCCCGGAACTAACTCCAACTGCCCCTCCTCATCCAACGAGGGAAGCTCCTCTGATGTGCTAATGAATTGTCCCACTGCCTTTTTTAGGCAAGACACGTGGAACACATTATGAATCTTTCTCCCCTCTGGAAGCTCTAGCTCGTAAGAAACCTCGCCTAATCGGCGCATGATCCTGTAAGGACCATAAAATATGGGCTTGAGCTTCTCGGCCCCACTCTTCTTCAGAGATGACTGTCTGTAGGGTTGGAGTGTCAAGAAAACCAAATCTCCAACCTCAAAGCTGCGATCTATCCTATGCATGTGCGTACTTATCTTCTGTCGGTTTTGCGTCATCTACAGGTTCTCTTTCAACAACTTGAGAATCTCATGACTCTCTATGATCCAATCCTTGGCCTTGGGAGCTCTGCTCTCCCCGAAGACCAAGTCTACCAAAGTGGGAGCATCATATCCGTACAATGCTCAGAAGGGTGTCATACCAATGGACATGTGGAAGGTGGTGTTGTAGCAATGTTCTCCTAAATGTAACCACTTTACCCGCGTTCTCTGCTATCCTCCTACATAGTTCCTTAAATACCCTTCAACCCACTTGTTGACAATCTCGGTCTGCCCATCTTTCTGAGGGTTATAGTTGGTGCTAGGTGTCAACTTTGTCCCCACCAACTGAAACAAATCTCTCCAAAATGTCCCGATGAACCGACTGCCCCTGTCATTGGCGATGTTCTTCGGCAACCCATGAAGTCTGAAGACCTCCCTGAAGAAAAGCTCAACTACATGAATTGCATTGTACTCTGTCGGTATGGCATAGAAGTGAGAAAACTTGGTCAATCTATCGACCACTACATAGATATAGTCCTTACCCTGGACCTTGGGTAGATCTGTGATGAAGTCCATAGATATACTCTCCCATTTCTTCTTTGGAATGGGGAGTGGCTGAAGTAGCCCTGTTGGATGAGCATGCTCTGACTTGTTCTACTAGTAATTCATAGACTCACTGACGTGTCTCATAACGTCTTGTTTGAGGTCCTTCCATGAGAACCTCTCTATGATCTGTCTATAGGTTTTGAAAAACCCTTGATGGCCTGTTAGAGGTGAATCATGAACTACAGTGAGGATCTTCTTCTTAAGCCACCAAGTAGACTCTATCCTTGTAAAATATGACATCATCAATGACCCTATACCGGTTATCCTGTATCTACCCATCCATCACCTCACAAACCAACTTGTTCTTGGAATATTCCACTAACAAGTGGGATTTCCAATCTGCTGAAATCTCCATCAAAGAACATGTCACAGGTCTCCTCGATAGTGCACCAGCCACAATGTTCTTGTTCCCCTCGACATACTCTATGTCAAAGTCGAATGCCTGTACCTTCGTCACCCATTTCTGTTGGCACTCACTGAGGTCCTTCTGCTCAAGGAAATACTTCAAAATGTTGTGATCGGTCTTGATCACGAATTTGCTGCCCACCAAATATTGTCTGAACTTGGTCAAGGCATGCATGAATGCCAACATTTCCTTGTCATAAATGGAGTACAACCTCTCAGGTTGACTAAGCTTTTGACTCTTGAATACAATGGGGTTTCCTCCCTGCATCAAAACTGCACCGATCCCTTCGCCAGATGCATCACACTCTAGTACAAATGGCAAGGTGAAGTCTGGTAGTGCCAACACTGGACAAGTGCCCATGACTTCCTTCATGTGATCAAAGGATTCCTGTGATTTATCAGTCCATATGAAGGCCCCATGCTTGGTAAGATCTGTCAACAATGCTCCAAGCAAAGAAAAACCCCGGATGAATCACCTATAATAGCTGCACAGCCTGAAGAAGCTCCTCAATTTTGTCACGTTATTGGGCGCTGGCCAATCCAGAATGGCCCCGATCTTCTCTTGGTGCACCTGTATCCCCTGTGCACTAATGATGTGGCCTAAGTAAAGCAGCTCTGTCATACCGAACTTTCACTTGGACTCTTTGGCATATAATGACTGTGCCTCCATGATGCTCAATACCTCATCTAGGTGCCTCATATGCTCTTGCCATGATCGACTATAGATCAAGATGTTGTCAAAGAAAACCAAGACTGATTTCCTTAACTGATCCCTGGATATATGGTTCATGAAATACTGGAATGTAGCGGGTGCATTGGTTAGCCCAAATGGCATAACCAAGAACTCGAAGTGTCAAAAATGACATCGAAATGTCGTCTTCTCTATGTCCTAATCTCGGATGATGATCTGATGATATCCAGAGCGTAGATCAATTTTTGAGAAGAAAACTGCCCCATGCAATTCATCCATCAACTCGTCAATGCGCAGGATAGGGTATCGGTTCTTGATGGTTTCTTGTTCAAGGCTCAGTAATCAATGAACATCCTCATGGTTCCATCCTTCTTCAGAATTAAGACAACTGAAGAAGCAGATGGGTTGATGCTCGGTCTGATGTGTCCCATCGCCAACAATTCCTTGATTGCCTTATCTATCTCATTCTTGAACCTCCTAGGATGACGATAGGGGGGGTGATCATAGTTTTGACCCCCTCCTCCAACTCAATGGTGTGCTCAAACCCCCTGTCAGGTGGTCTCCCTGGTGGAATTGCCTCAAAGACCTGCTGATGTTGTCCCAATAAATTCTTGATCTTTGTATGGTATTGTTGTCGACCTTCCGAATCCTTCTGAGTAGTGATAAAGCATTATGCGGCATATACTACCTCCCATGTCTAAATATCCTCTCCATCCTCTTGGCTGAAACTATCTTGGGTGCTCCTGTCGACATACCTCTTAGAACAACCTTCTTTCCATTCTGATCTCTGAATCCCATTTCCAAGATTTGGTAGTTGGTAGTGATTTTTCCCAAGGTAATCATCCACTGAACTTCTAACACCACATCTGTGTTCGATAGGTCAACCACATAAAGTATGTCTCTCATTGTGTAGTTGCCTAACTTCATCTCTAAGTTTGGAACTCTATCTAGACACTCCACTATGTGGCCATCTTCTACCGCAACATCAAACCCCTCAAACTCCTCTGTCTGAAGTTCCCGTCTCGATACTAATGAAGCGTCGATGAAGTTTTGGGTGGCCCCACCATCTATCAGGGTGATTTCCCATTGCCCCTTAATAATCCCTCTGATATAGAGGGTATCATACCTGGGAACACCATAAAGGGTCGCTATGACACCTCCCTTTGCTGGTTTCCTCTTGTTAGCTTGTTCTGGCAGTTGTGGGACTACTGGAGGATGGGCTCCTGCCGGTGTCGGTGGTCTGTGGGGAGGTTGCTTCTCTGCTGGTGTTGACTCCTCCTATGAACTAGTGGATCCACTGTCCTACTCATCCTCCTCACTATCAACGCTGTCTGCTGCTACCTCAATATAATGAATCTCTCCCTTGCCCATGCACCTATGGCCTGGGACCCAAGGATATCTGCAACTAAAGCAAAGCTTCTTCCTCATAATCTCTCACCTAGTCTCATCATCCAACTTCTCCTTTCCCTTCCATTCTCTCTGGAATGGATTCTTGTCTCGATCCCTCTGGGGCACAAATGGTTTGGAGAAAGTTTTAGTCTTTGGCACTGTGTCTGCCAGATCTTGAGTGCGAAGGATGGCATCCTGCAAAGTGGGAGTCCTATATGCCTTCAGCCATCCTCTCAAAGGATTTGTGATTCCTTCTGTGAATAGCATGATCAACCTGGGCTCTGATATATCTGTCACTACCATGGCTACTTGCTGAAACTCTATGATGAACACCTCTATTGTGCCGGTTTGTCTCAACTGGCCTAGATCCCTGAAGTGTATCTTGGGATCCTTCCTGTCAAACCTGTCCATGAGCCTATCTGTAAACTCCCTATAGGAGGTGATGTGACTGTGACCCAATGTCACCAGTCCATGATACCACCACTCGTGTGCCTCACCCTCCAAGTGTAAGGCCGCGAAACTGATGGCCTCTATCTCGGTCATCTGGTTGAGCTTGTAATACGTGTCTAGATTTTGTACCCAAGCTCTGGCGGTGTATTTGGATGATCCGTCGAAAGAAGGGATGGCGAGTTTCCAAAATTTTTGGATCAAATCGAGTTTATTCCCCTGTTGCTATTGTGGTCCTCCCCTTTGCGGCTCTCTGGGGCAGTTCCTGAGTCCGAGTCCACAATACTCGACTAAGGTCATGTCTTGATGGAAGTCACAACCCAATGTTGCGTAATCCCTCCTATACTCTACAACATCGTCGACATGAGTGGGTGGCCTCTGTGCTATCGGTGGCAGTGCTGCTAACGGGGGTGCCCTCTAGAAACTGGGAAACAAGGGTCTGGGAATCCTACTCGTAGAGGTGTATGTGCGAGAGGGTGACTAGGGTCTACTACCTTCTCCCAAGTTCCCCTGTGCTGCATGTGGGACTTGTGAATCTGGGGTGCCCACTCTAGCCAATCTATCAACCACCTATGCCAAGGACTGAGACATGGTCCGTTGGCTAGCTAACATATAGTTGATAACCTGCATCAAAGTTGCCTCTGGATCTATGAGGGCCTTGCCACTGCCCTCTGGTCACTCATATCTGTCTCCTAGCATCCTCTCAGCTTCATGCTCAGCCTCACACTCTGCCCTTCTCTTTGCTTCTCTATGTGCCTCTTCCTCTTCCTCTGAGCTAGGAGGAAAAGGGGGAAAATCATGCCTATGCCTTCTTTCCTGATGCCTGTTGTAAGTGACATATTCGTCACCTACGTGTTCACGAACCTTTGGGTCTTCTACTGCACTCATTGTCTTTAGTCACAGGCTGGAAGGACTAAAGCTCTGATACCACTGTAATGTTCCTGACTTGGCTAGTCTAGGAAATGCTGCTAATGTGTGTGTAGGATCAAAGGTTTACAACATATAAATGATCATACAAATAATAAACGCGACAAAGGACTGCAAAGTTTGTATTATGATATCTTTGTGGATTACAAAATGGCCGAATGCGGCTGAATAAAATGACAATACTCGACTAGATCAATAGACAAAGGATCTTAGCTGGAATACAAATAAGCAACGGTGGCTGAATAAAATAACAACACTCAGCTAGATCAAAAGACAAAAGGATCTTAGCCGGAACACTAATAAGAAACTAAAAGATAATACCTAGAATATGGGAGCACTGCGGAATCAATAAAGAATGATGGAAGACCTGGATGATCTTCCCGGTGACTAGGGTGTGTCTTTCAACACCGAAATATGCCAACTGGTGTTTTCCTCCTGGAATACACTGAACTATCTCTCCTAAGATGTGCCTCTTCTCCTCAATGACAAGTCATAATCTACATAATAATGAATTAGGTCGCTGACCCTTCCTTTATAGCTTTCTAAAACCCTAAATCATACTGAAACCCTAATTCACTGTTGACTTCCAAAACCCTAAATCGCTGTTGAAACCCTAATTCACTGTTGACTTCTATTTTTAGCTCATAATGACTTAAAAGTGCTTTTAACCCTTTTTATCTCAATGTCACTTTCCGAATATAACACCTGTGACTGGAGTGACCTCTAGTAACCCTGTTTACCCCTCTTTGGCCTTGGCTATAGTCTAACGGGGTGGTTTAGACCATTAAGCCTCCTCTCTGGAGCTCCTATTTAGAAAGGGACATTACATAAGCATTAGAAAGACACATTATTTCAAGGTACTTGCATTATATTAATGATAAAAAATTAAGCAATGGAAATAGGTGGGAAAAGATTGGCAAGATGATAATGATACACATGTGGGATAGTTGATGCATTATGATATTGTGCATTCCTAAAAGGTTTCCATGTTATAGCTCTTGAAGTTAAGTACACTTACTCTTCCTTCATGTTAAAAATCCATTAAATTAAAAAAAACAAAAAATAAAAGTAATGACTTGTAACCACCTATAAGACAATTTGAGAATGAAACATAAACTAGACATGAATACTAAGACGATATCAATTACTAAGGTTTAATATTGTAGCACAAAGTTGGTACGCATGTTGGTTTTTGTATTCTAACTTAATGCATGGATTAGTCCTAAAGAAATTGAAAGATAAAATGGATAAAACTTACATCATAGGGCTATGTAAAGGTCTATAAGGTGTTACAACAAAGTCGCTCCATTTTCCATCAAGCTTCAAATTTGTTGTTGTGGGCTAGTAGATAATTCCATGTCAAACCAACATTTGAAAGAACCAATGATGTTAACAAATATCTATAATCCTTTCCACCACTTTATATAGCTCGAATGAATACAATCTATTCTTAGTTAGTTGGCTAATGAGTCCATAATTTCCTTGAGCTCCTTGTGCACTTTGCTTAGGTACACAACTTGAGTTATATGAATTTTATCAAAGATCACATGAATATGGAATGTAGCAATGACTAATGAGTTAATAAGAAGTAACAACCATATGAAGCACAAAAACATAGATTAAGGATGATCAGAATGGAGAGAAAAATATCATCGATTAGAGAACCATGAGATGGAGAATTAAGAGTACCGACAATAGTAATCATTATTAACCATTAATTCATTAAAGGATTAAATGGTTACATAAAAAGGTTTAATGGAATATTACAAAGTATGTCAACACCTAGTTACCCTGGACCAAACCTGGGAAGACCCTACTCTCGGTGTCTTGTGCACAAAAATATTGTAAGTTAAAGTGCAATTCCGATCTGAACATTGCTACAATCTTGTAGACATTTGTTAAGTGCCAATTCCAAGGGGTGGATATTGCTTAGGTAATGGAAAATGGGCTTTGTGAATGTTCATAGAGGTTGGTTCCATTGTTTTGGTGGTGCTTTTGAGTCTTGAACCTCATTAGAAAAGGGTTTCAAAAAATTCTACCTTTTCTTGAAATATGCTTTTATATTGCGGGACAAGTGTATTTAATAAACATCAGTAACATAAATTTTTCCATTACAAACCAAAATATATGTAATGTTAATAAAAGGAATTGAACTAGAAATAAAAAAACATTACAATAACAATTCAACTCAGTAAAGGTGAAGCTAAAACCAACTATCTACATTAAACATCAAGAACAAAATAGCTTCACCTCAATAAAGTCATTGCATTAAATATCTAATAATGGACAAACTAGCTTCATCTCAATAAAGGTGAAGCTAGATCCAACTATATCTACTCATTGCATTAAACATCTAATAAAGGACAAATCAAGGCTAGGTGYTAGAGGCCACCAAATCAACATACGCTTGATCAACATCATTCTTTGATATAGGYCCCCCATCCATTYTGTTGTAGTTCACCATCAATAGCATTAATGMTTCACCTCTACAAGATTTTTGGTAAGAGTGTTTATTCTGGACAATCACAAGGTGAAGGGGAATGATATGAATTTTTTCTTGACAAGAGATTGCTTATCATCATCTCAACCCAATGTCTCATTTCTATGTTGTTGATAAGTGATCTAAAAATGAAGAAGACTTGTATTCTTGAAATTATTTGCAAGATTTAATTCATGTGTTAAAATGCAAATGGATCAAATTTGCAACACAACTTTTATAGAAATTACTCATTCAAGATGCATATAAACAACAACAATAAATAGTGAACATAAAACACATAACACAACAAATGATAAAGGAGTTCACCCCTCTCTTGGGCTACATCTCCTGGTCCAACTTCCAATGGATCTCTTGTATTATTTGCTCAAAGTGCTAAAAAATGTGCTTTACAATGCTCAAAATTCCAAATAGATGGCTCCAATGGCTCCAAAACGTCCAAAAACCCCTAGCTGGGCTTTTTCGGCACCTCGTTTGGCCAAAAATTGAAGAAGATTGGCTTCCTGGAAGTTCCCCTTCAAACTTGCTATCTCTGGATCGCGAAAATGCACCCTTGTTGGCTCAACCTAGCCCCCACGCATTTTTATGCGTTAAAACTCAGCACCGGGTGCAACCGCACAACCGGTACAAATTGTCGAACGGTTACACGCTGGCCCTTAACCGCCTAAGGCCCACGGGCATATAGCCACCATATGACCTCGCGTGCATATAAAAAAAGGGCTGAGTCCAAACCACAAGACAACGGTCAGCGCGCCGGTGGTTCTATGCACAACACATGTGACCGGGCTCATATTGAAAAGGGCTATGTTAATACACATGCACGCGCCCGTGGTCATATTACAACACATACGACCGGGGTTAGGTTTGAATGTGCACGCAAAGGTTTAAACTGTGGCCATATTACAATATAACATAACCACGGGCTGGGGCTAGGCCCCAGCCCGACCCCTTGCCCAAACTTGCAACATTTGAATTCAAATAGAATCCGCACCATATAGTGTTAAGAAACACTATGGTGGCACGTTGGTCGGTGGTCTTTGCCAAATATTTGCATGCGGGTGGAGGTCACGGGGTCGAATCCGGTGGACTCCAAATAAATTTTAAACCAATATATAGGGGACACGTGGCGACCATTGATTGGGCCATGTGTCACCATCCCATTCGCTGAAAACATGCCACGTCATATGCCAACTGTCCACACAACTTCTTGCCATGTGTCGTACGACTTGCCACGTTAGTGTACAACCTGCCACATTAGCATTTGTATAGACTGTACGGTCTGTACAGTCATCATCCCTTTTTTTTGCCTGTTTGTCATTTTGAACAGAACGCGATATCTCTCACTCCCAATGTCCGTTTGAACCCAAACCAGTTGCGTTGGGTTCGTAATGACGAGGCCTACGCTCCCATTCGATTTGAAGCGATTCCGAGCACTTCGAATTTTGAGCAAAATTTGATCCCCTGGATCAAATTTTTTCTTGACAAGAGATTGCTTATCATCATCTCAACCCAATGTCTCATTTCTATGTTGTTGATAAGAATATGGGTTTTCACACTATCATGGTGAGGCAATAATGACATTAACTAGTCAACTTCCTAACCACCTTTTTCACTTGTTATTGGATCTAGATATGTTGATATGTCAAGATCAAAATCTTATCAATGTAAGAAAAATCACCATCATCTCAACCCAATGTGTTTTTTCTTTTTGGTCTTGTTTCTATGTTGTTTGTAAGATTATGGGTTTGGAAACTATCTTGGTGAGGCAACGATTGTTGTGCAGTGGAAGCATAAAAACACAGATTTATTTAATTGCAAATATTGAACAATATGCAATCACACAAATTTAAGCCAACAATTTTACATGGTAAAACCCTATACAGGGAAACATCCACGGGACAATGATATTCGTTTCATTTATCATTTAAGGGAGATATTACAAAAACCAAAACTAGGCTTATCACTCACACTCAACCTCTCTTTGCCTCTAGTCTTTACATGGATTTATAACAACTCTTCACAATTTATAAAACTGATTACATTAATGAGTATCCCAAAAATGGGTGAATTGTTTCAACAACAAACTAATATAAATGTGCCACTAAATTTGTTACAATCCACAAAATCGTGGGAAAGCGGTTGGCATATCTCAACAATCTCCACCTTGACAAAAATTTATCCAAATATCATGTCCAGTTTATTCATCACCTATGTTGCAAGCTAAGAGAAGCCAAGCACCACTGCAACTTCTCTAATAACACTAGTTTCATGAACACATCTGTATGATTTGCTCGAGTTTGGATTCTCTTAGGAATCACTCCACCTCCAACATGTCTTTCAAAATTATGCTTTGATACATATGTTAATGTAGATCTCCTTCTATCCAAAATACCTGCAAAATCTAAATTACAATTATCACAGATTAACTCATTGTAACCATTATAGGTGACACTTTTGCTTCTAAGACTCTGAAGCACCCATTTCACCGCTCCTCCTGAATTTGGCATGTGTCTGACAACATCAAAAGAATGTGAAATATCTGGTCTTAACCATTTCATCGCATCCAACAGGCCTCCTATTGAATTGACACACGGTATAAGAGACATAACCTTTTCTTCTTCATAAACAAGACCTCAAATTGAAGAAAAATTATAATGGAAAGAAACAAAGATATTAACAGGTTTCAGAATGTTCATATTGAACTTCAACCACAACTTACCATGTATACTGTCTCTGTGTAATTTTGTGCTCAAAATATGTGGTGTTGCTCCTTGATCCTTCATCTAAAATATCTTGTCCAACTGAGCCTTTATCTTACTGATCTCAACCATGCTTCAGCTTGCAACAAGCATATCATCAACAAATAACATCAGGATAGTGAATGTACTATTAACAATATACTCATACTTACCCCTTGAAAAATTTTGGCTCACCATGAAGGATTCAAACCTCTTGTACAGTTGTCTGGGTACCATTAGGCCATACAATGAATCCTCTAGCATGCAAACAAATATTCCGTTGCGATCTTGAACAAACCCTTCTGGTTGTTCCATAAATACTATATCTCTGTTAATGACGATCTTGTGGGCAGTAGGATCCCGCACATTACATCCCTTTACACCATCATAACTTGAAGAGATATAAAACAAGTAGGAATTCAGAAACAAAGATTGTAAATCTGGAAATGATTTACAACTTATCAATACCTACAATTCTTTCTTCCTTATATGACCTTGTTACTTCTGCCATAAACAAGAAGATACATATGTGACCTAAGATGCCACTTCAATACTGCCTTCCAACTTATAAAGGTTATCAACCTTTGTTGTCTTCATCACTACTAAAATGCCTTTCGACACTTTAAGTGTTCCACCTTGACCTATATACTTATACCCACCAGAATCCAAAACCCCTAATGGAATCAAATTTAACTTAAGCTCAAGTACTATCTAACATCTGTTATTTCTCCAACAATGCCATCGAACATCTTGATTCTAATACTACCAACCACAATAGTTTTACATAGAAAATAATTTCCCATAAACACTACACCCTCATCAATAGATTGGTAAGAAATGAACTAGTTTCTATATGACCACATGTAGTGTGATGCACCATAATCTAACTTCCATTCTTCTTGATATTGTAAGCTACTAGAAATGGATAAAACTTCATCAGTCATGCCTGGATTTGTTACAGCCAAATTTTCTTCCTTTGTAGAGTTCTCCTCAGATTATTTTCTTTTCCACCAGTCTTTCTTGAGATGCCCTGTTTTGCCATAGTTCCAACATTTTACTCTACCCTTTCTGCCTCTTGGCTTAGATCGTGAAGAAATTCTCTAATTCTTCTCTTTTTCTTTGGGTCGACCTTTGACCAACATTGTCTTTGAAGTTGAGGTTTATTGACTAGATTTTCTTCTCATCTCCTAGCCAACAAAGCTCCCACAACAAAATCATAATCTAAAACATCTGTTGATCTAAATCTAATAGAGGTGACTAGATTATTCGAAGACCCGGGAAATGAGCACAATAGTGTAATAGCCTTATCTTCATCTTCAAATTTAAATTTCATACTAGTCAATTGAACTATAAGGGTATTAAAGGAATTTAAATGGTCAACAACTCTCATACCTTCTTTCATTAAAAAATTGTATAATTTCTTCTTCAAGAAAATTATTCTGATCAAGGACTTCGTTATATATAGACTTTCCAACTTGCTCCATAAGCCTATTGTTATTTCCTCTCCGACGAGATTAAACAAAACTCCATCTGCTAGACATAGATGAATGGTACTGAGTGATTTTACATCCAAGTCTTTCCATTCCTCATTCGTGATGCTTGTTAGTGGTGCAGACCCCCTTCCCTCCTAAGGGTTGCATGACCTCTCAGTCATGATATTCAATTCAAGAGTCTGTTCACTCTTTGAAACCTCACTAGTCTCGTCCTGTGTCAATTACATGTCCTCACGGCTCCCGTCGCAGGCTCTATGACACCTATGACCTTCTCTTCAACACTCTGTGAAAATATGAGAGTTGGTGTTAGCACCCTCTCTCTTGGGCCCTTCTCAGATGTGACCTTGGTGATGACCACGGGATTGCGGGCGCGGTCAAAAGTGGTTTGAAGTCAAACCACTTTTGGGCCCGCAGTTCTCCTTGAGCTTCCACGTGTCTCCCCAACAAAACCACGGTATGGATTGCGGCCTGCCCTCGAGCTTTTAAAGTCCGCGCTACTCTTGTCCATGAAATGCGAGATGACCGCTGATCTAAAGATATTGACGGTGCTTCCAATGGATGACTGAGATATTTTCTCTGGGATCAACGGTTCAGATCCCTTCACAATTATAGATACCGAGGTTTTTAAATCTCAAACCTCACCTCCTTCCATACTCCAATATCCCGGAGTTGACGATCTGCAGACGCCTGTCCTCACGATCAACAGTTCAGCTTCTGCCTTGGGTGGTTGACCTTTCAACTCTGATCAATGATCCTGCGGCCCTCTCCTCAATCAATGGTCGAGGTTTCCTTCGGGTCTCCAGAATCTGGGGATTTAAAATCTCAAATTTCACCCTTTCTTTAATGGATTTTATCCAGAGGCTATAATCCTCTAACACGCGTCCTCCTCGAATCAACGACTATGATCTCTGCGGGTCTCTTGAATTCGGAGATCTCAAACCTGAAACTTTTCTTCTGTCGAAACTCACAGAATCCTGCCAAGTGTCCACTTGGTCATATGGTCGAGTATTTCTTCGGTTCTTTATCTAGGATCCTCAGATATTTTCTACGTCACCTCTGAATCCAACAACTAAGAATAAATTTGGGACCTTACCTGGAGTTCACGGATACGTGCCACGTCCCCCTTATATCTCACGGTCCAGATCTTATTCAGGGACTTCGGGTCTCTGCGCTTTGGCGATCTCAATTTTTAAACTGAAATCCCAATTCAACTTTTTCCCAAAGTTTGATGTTTGTTGACAAGTGTCCTTTGACATATCGATGGCTCTCGGCTCTTCGGCTGTTTTGGCTTCAGGTATTTCAACACTCCAATTTCTTGCCTTCCTCTAGATATTCCGACCTGTCAACATGTGTCCTGCTGGATCAACGATCCAAATTCACTCTGGCTTTTTGGCTCTCCGTGCTTCGAGAGTCTCAAGTTTCAAACTCAACTCCTTATGCACTTGCAATATCTAGCGGCTCAGATTCACTTGATCAATCCAACGGTTGAGATTCCACTTCGACTTTCTGGGGCTCCGAACTTCGGAAATCTCAAGTTTCAAACCTTGAAAGATTCTCTCTTCTGTGCGTGTGAGCGTTAAGAATCACACACCTTCCTCTGGATCAACACTGTCGATCCACTTCATGGTGATCCAACGATCACTGTCGCTCCTCTCTCCTGAGCTTCCGATCTTTTCTAACTTAGAAAATATTTTAAGTCTTTAAAGGATTCACCTGTTGCGCCTCCTGTGGTTTTGACTCTTGGAACTCAATTACTCCTCTTAAAAGTGTTATCCCTCCTGAGCTTGGTCTTGTGGAGACTTCGACCTCTCGCGCACTCCTTGTGCTCCAGGGATTTCAATAACTTAGAATCTGAAGGATTTCTCAAAGAGAATTTCCTCTCGCCCTCCTGACGTTCTCTTCTTTTGGTTCTTCGACTCCTTGCAAAGTCTCTTCGACACTTAGTTGAATCTCGGATATGTGCACTCCTTGCACCAGATCTTTATAGGTTTTGAATTCTTGCGGGAAAGTGTGCATGCCTTGCACTTGTCTCTTTACTCCTTGCAAAGGGAAAAGTTCGTGTTATCTCTTCTGAGCTTCGGAACCGAAACAAATTCCATCAACACACTCCTTGCATTCTAAGTGCACACCTTGCACTACCTCAACAGAAGAGAAACAATTGAAACTTATGCTAACATTCACAGTTCCATCTACTCATAACGAGATTCACTCATTCATTCATGAAAAAATGAATAACAGGGAATTGCAAACAATGTTCACACCATGCATTGGATCAATTTTCCTTTGTTATATTCAAAAGTGAAAAATGGCTACAACTAAAATAAATAAATAAAAACAACTGAAATATGAAATCTCCTACTAACTTACAACTAGCCTCATTTGGGCATACAAAACCTCTATTTATCTTAGAGGCCTCTTAGGGTTCCCCCTAGCTACTTGTCTACTCTATAACTTAACCTAATGACTATCTAGACCAATCGCATTCCAGAGCCGGAGTGGAAACTCCCACTTCACTCACAATCGTTCAAGCGTGTCTCAAAGGATTTTTTCGGCGTTGAGTTCAAGCGTGCCTCAAAATATTATTTCCAGTGCTGAGTTCAGTCATGCTTCCAAAATATCCTCTGTGATTTCTAGCGTTGATATTCTGAAAAGATTCCCAGACGTTGAGTGGTCCTGCTCCGCATGCTTGCCAATGATGCTCCTGCATCATACTCCCCTTGACAAAAATTCATGGAATCCTGTCCATGAGCTCCTACACTAACTTTCCATGCTTCTGGATAGAAAATTCATTTTCCCAATTGGCATCTTCTATTGGGCGTCCCTTCCACTTGACCAGATCTTCAAAATAGGTCTTCCTTCTAGTCTTCTTGCCAATCCTCTGATCAACAATCTTTTCCATCTGTGGTTTTTCTGCTATAGGCATTTTTTTCTCCCATTGAATCTTCTCTTGATATTCTAACCCCTCTGTGTCATCTTTCCTATAAGGATACAGGTCTGAAACATTGAATATGGGCGATATGCCCACATCATCTGGTAGCTCAATCTCATAGGCGTTTTCATCAAACTTCCTAAAGATCTTACATGGTCCTATCTTCTTCATCTTTAACTTGTTATATGTTCCCCTAGGGAACCTTTCTTTTCTGAGATGTGTCAGAACCTGATATCCTACTTCAAATTGAAGTTCCCTGCGATGTTGATCATCTCTATGCTTGTACTCCTGGTTAGAATTCTGTAACTGTCCTCTGATCTGGCTATGGAGCCTCTGCATTTCTGCATCAAAATATTCTTCTCCAGCACTCTTGATCTCACTCTGTTCCAAGTATCTCCACTCAGATACTCCCCTGGGTTGCATCCCATACAATATTTGGAATGGGATCTTTCCAGTTCTCCTGTTTGGCGAGTCATTGTATGCAAATTCTGCATGTGGCAGAATCTGATCCCACTGATTATGGTGCTCGGTGACCAAACTCCTCAATAAATTTCCCAAACTTATGTCTACCACCTTAGTCTGCCCATCTGTCTGGGGGTGATAAGCTAAGATGAAGGACAAATTTGTCCCCAAATCCTTCCACAGTGTTCTCCAAAAGTGACCAACAAATTTTGTGTCTCTGTTCGAGACAATTGTTCTAGGTAGGCCGTGAAGTCTTACAACTTCCTTGAAAAACAGATTTGCAACATGTGTTGCATCACTGGTATTCTGACATGGGATAAAATGTGCCATCTTTGAAAATCTATTCACCACCACAAATATGGAATCAAATCCTCTTTGTGTTCTTGGAAGTCCCGACACAAAATCCATGCTTATTGCATCACAAGGCCTCTTTGGTATTGGCAATGGTTGATACGATCCAATGTTCCATCTCTTCCCTTTTGCATGTTGGCAGATCCTACATCTGTTTAGAAACTTTATCACTTATGTTCTCATGCCTGGCCAATAGTATGAACTTCTCAACTATGCAAACGTTTTATCATGGCCAAAATGTCTAGCCAATCCTCCACTATGCTTTTCTTTCAAAAAGTTATCCCTCATTGAACATTTTGCTATGCACAACTGATTTCCCTTGAACAACAATCCCTCTTGAATCATGTACTCTATCCACTGGCTTATGTCTCTCAACATAGGGTTTGTACATGCTTCATATGCCTCCTTGAAATCTGTATCATCGCAATACATGTCCTTAAGGTGTTCAAACCCCAAGGTCATCACCTGGAATTCCTGCAGAATAAAACATCTCCTTCTTAATGCATCAACAACTTTGTTAGCATTCCTAGTGATATGTTTTATGACAAAAGTAAAATTTTGCATAAACTCAACCCATTTTGCATGCCTCTCATTCAATTTTTCCTGCCTGGTTATGAATTGTAAGGCTTGGTTATCGTTGTACAAGACAAATTCTTGTGGGAAAAGATAATGTCTCCATTTTTTCAAGGCTTGAATTATGGCATAAAACTCATTGTCATATGTGGAGTATTTTCTCTTGGTCTCATTCGGCTTCTCACTGAAATAGGAAACATGTCTATTATCCTGACTCAAAATTGCTCCTATTGCAACTCCACTTGCATGACATATCACCTGAAATGTCTTTTCAAAATTCGACAAGACTAGAATTGGTCGTTTTGTTATTTTCTCCTTCAGTATATTGAAGATCCGTTCGACCTCCTCTATCCATTTAAAAGAATTTTTCTTCTTCTTCACTGTATCTATCATTGGTGCACAAATCCCACTAAAGTCTCTGATGAAATTCCTATAGAAACTTGCCAATCCATGAAATCTCTTTACCTCAAACATACTCCTTGGTGACGACCATTCTTTGATTTCTTTCACCTTCTCTGGATCCATCTTCAGTTCATTTGAAGAGATCACAAAACCCAAGTAAATGAGCTCCGTCTTCATAAAAGAGGACTTCTTTAGATTTATCAACAACTTCTCCTGTTGTAGCCTCCTCATCACTAATGTCAGGTGGTTCAAATGATCCTCTTTAGTCCTGCTAAAGATCAATATATCATCTATATATACGACCACAAACTTGCCAATGAAATCGTTCAGTATTTCATTCATCAACCTCATAAAAGTACTCGGGGCATTTGTTAAGACAAATGGCATAACAAGCCACTCATACAAACCTTCATTTGTCTTAAAGGTTGTTTTCCACTCATCACCTTCTCTCATCCTGATATGGTGATATCTACTTTTCAAATCTATTTTGGAAAAGAAATTTGCTCCACTTAATCAGTCCATTAAATCATCCATTCTTGGTAAAGGAAATCTATACCTGATGGTGATCTTGTTAATGGCTCTTGAGTCGGTGCACATTCTCCATCCTCCATCCTTATTTGGACTTAACACAGTTGTACTGCGCATGGACTCAAGCTCCCTCTGACCAAACCCTTGTCTAACAATTCCTGGACTTGGTTCTTCACCTCCTCGTTCTTTCGAGGTGTCAATCTGTATGTTTCTTTGTTTGGCAGATTTGCTTCTGGTATCAATTCAATATGGTGGTTGATACTTCTGATGAGCAACAATGAGTTAGGTAGCTCATCCACCACTATGTCAGCCAAATTACCCAACAATTCTTAAACTTCTTCAGGAAAATCATCCATCGATGTACTTGTAAGGATAACTTTGGGTTTCCTCACCACAACAAACTGCATCTCTTGTTATTCCTTGACTTCTTTCAGGGGTTCCTTCCCACTCATGAGAAGTATGCTTGTGTTGGCTTCCTCTTTCACTTTCTTCTCCTCTATTGGCAGGAACATGTGTGTTCTACCATTCTTCTCTAAGGTTTATGTATTCTTCCTCCCATCATGAATGACATTCCTGTCAAACTTCCATGGTAATTACATCACATAGAATTTCATCTCTATATCCTCACATCTTAAATTCAACCAAGCATTGTTTAGTAACCATTACCCGGTGTCCTTTCTGCAACCATAAGACTTTGTATGGCTTCGGGTGTGTAGTTGTCTCCAACTCCAACTTCTCCACCATCTCCATGTATACTAAGTTATCAGTGCTTCCACTGTTGATTATCACCTTGCATACTTTGCCTTTAGTCTTTCAAGTTGTTCGTAAGAGACTGTTCCTCTACACTGGCCTTTCAAATTCTGCCTCTGGTTTTAAGAGAACCTTCCTCAACATCAGGGATCTTCCATCCTCTGCTCCTTCTGCTTCAACATTCCCTCTCTGTGCTTCTGAAATGGGATCTTCACCTCCTCCTTCTTTATTTTTCTTGGGACGGTCCCAAGACATGTGCCCTATCTTTCCACAGGAATATCATCTTTCTTCTTCTCCTCCTCTTCTTCCTCTTCCTCTAGAAGAAATTCTTCCACCACCCTGCCTTCCTCGAGAAATTCCTCCTCTTTCTGAGTGACTGTGTAGTTTCTAAAACTCGTCCTTAGGATTATGTTCTCTATCATGAGTAACTCCCTTACTTTTGTTTGGGGCTGGGCTCTTACCTCTCCCTCGCTGGCTTTGTTTTCTGGCCAACTTCTACTCTGATTTCAGTGCAAACTAATAAGCATCCTCCACTGTCCTTATTGACATCATGCTAAGCTCATCTTGGATTTCATATCTCAGACCATTTATATATCTAGAAATTTTTTCTTCATCTCTCTCCCTTTGTCCAGTTCTGATGTTCATCCTGTAGAACTCCTTTGTGTACTCCTTAACTATCATCCCCTTCTGTCTCAGGTTCTGCATCTCCCTGAACATATTGATTTGATAATATTTGGGCATGAACTTATCCTTCAGCTTGGCTACCATTTTGTCCAAATTCTTTATCTTCTGTTTTCCCTTGCTTCTCCTCTCAGCCTGCAATTCATCCCACCACAACACTGCATGTCCTTTTAGCCTGGTGACATCCTGTTTCACCCTTTTCTCTTCATCGACCTCTTCATAGTCGAAGTGTTTATCCATGGATCTTATCCAATCCAGCAACTCTTTCGCATCTAAATTGCCTTCATACATTAGGAACTCTATCTTGGCTCTGCCTACCAATTTGGTAGTTGCTCTCAACAAGAGTTCTTCGACAACATCCTCTCCTGCAGATTCTTCAATGACATTCTCTCCCATGGCTTCTTCTCTCTCTGCATAACTGATGTCTCCAACGTCAGGTGCTCATCTCTGTGCTGCCTCCATCGCTTCTAATCTTGCATGAAGTTCTCGTATCTCCATTTCTACAGCTCGATTGGCTAAAGTTGGTTTCACTCATCTCCTCGACAACATTGTGTTGACTGTCTGTCACACATACAGTACAACTTTGATTTCTTTTTGTCTCATCTCCTTTGCCTTCAGTCTGCAAGAAAAAATTCAGCTCTGATACCACTTGGTGCAGACCCCCTTCCCTCCTAAGGTCCGTGCGACATCCCGATCAGGATCTTCGATTCAGGAGTCTGGTGACTCTCTAAAACCTCACTAGTCTCGTCCTGTGTCCACTACATCTCCTCACGGCTCTTGACGTAGGCTCTATGACACCCACAACCTTCTCTTCCGTGCTCTGCGAAAATATCAGAGTTGGCGTTAGTGCCCTCTATCTTGGCCCCTTCTCACCTTTAAACCCTTTTCAGACTCTCTAAATATGAAAAGATTGTCGAGTGACCTTGCTTCCTTTCACACTCGTTAAAAGGTCAGAAAGGGCGTCTTTCGAGCGATAGTTTATCTCTT
>JZKD02S1662646.1:109926-122675 GCA_000966675.3 Picea glauca
GACCGCGTGATTGCGGGCGCGATCACAAGAGGTTTGAATTCAAACCAATTTCGGGCCCGTAATTCTCCTCGAGACTCCACGTGTCTCCCCAACGAAACCACGGTATGGATTGCGGCCCACCCTCAAAATTTTAAAGTCCGCGCTGAAATGCGAGATGATCGTCGATCTAACAATCTTCATGGTGCTTCCAACAGATGATTGAGATCTATTCTCTGGGATCAACGGTTCAGATCCCTTCGCGATTCTGGACTCCGAGATTTTGAAATCTCAAACTTCACCTCCTTCCGTACTCCAATCTCCTAGAGATGACGATCTGCAGATGCCTGTCCTCACGATCAATGGTTCAAATTCTGCCTTGGGTGGTTGACCTTTCAACTTTGATCAATGATCCTGTGGCCCTCTCCTCGATCAACGATCGAGGTCTCCTCCGGGTCTCCAGACTCCGTGGATTTCAAATCTCAAACTTCACCCTTTCTTCAAGGGATTTTATCCAGAGGCTATAATCCTCTAACACATGTCCTCCTCGGATCAATGAATGTGATCTTTGTCAGTCTCTGGACTTCGAAGATCTCAAACCTCAAAATTTTCTCCTGTCGAAACTCATGGAATCTTGTCACGTGTCCACTTGGTCAGACGGTCGAGGATTGCTTTGGTTCTTTATCCGGGATCCTCAGATCTTTGACACATCTCCTCCGAATCCAATGGCTAGGAATCACTTCGGGACCTTACCCAAAGTTCATGGATTTGCGCCACGTCCCCCTTAGATCTCACAGTCTAGATATTATTCCAGGACTTTGGGTCTCTGCGCTTCAACAATCTCAATTTTCAAAGTGAAATCCCAATTTAGCTTTTTCCTGAAGTTTGAGATCTGTTGACAAGTGTCCTCCGACAGATCAATGGCTCTTGGCTCTTCGGCTCTTCAGGATTCGGGTGTTTCAACACTCCAATCCACCACCTTCCTCTAGATCTTTTGATCCGTCGACACGTGTCCTTCTGGATCAACGATCCATATTCGCTCCAGATTTTCAGCTCTCCGCGCTTCGAGAGTCTCAAGTTTCAAACTCGACTCCTTATGCACTCACGATATTTGGTGGCTCAGATTCGCTTGATCAATCTGACGAGTGAGATTCCACTTCGGATTTTCTGGGCTCCAGACTTAAGAAATCTCAAGTTTCAAACCTTGATAGATTCTCTCTCCTGTGCGTGCGAGCGTTAAGACTCACACACCTTCCTCTGGATCAACGTGCTCGATCTGCTTCACGATGATCCAACGATCACTGTCACTCCTCTCTCCTGAGCTTCTGATCTTTTCTAACTTAGAAAATATTCTAAGTCTTTAAAGGATTCAACCCTTGTGCCTCCTGTGGTTCTGAATCTTGGAAATCGACCACTCCTCTGAAAAGTGTTATCCCTCCTGAGCTTGGTCTTGTGGAGACTTCAACCTCCCATGCACTCCTTGTGCTCCAGGGATTTCGATAACTCAGAATCCGAAGGATTTCTCGAAGATAATTTCCTCTCTCCCTCCTGACATTCTCTTCTTCTATTTCTTCGACTTCTTGCAAAGTCTCTTCGACACTTAGTCGAATCTCGGATCTGTGCACTCCTTGCACCAGATCTTTACGCAAGGTTTTGAATTCTTGCGGGTGACTGTGCATGCCTTACACGTGTCTCTTTGCACTCCTTGCAATGGGAAAGGTTCATGTTATCTCTTCCGATCTTCAGAACCAAAACATATTATGTCAACTCACTCCTTGTGTTATCTGTGCACACCTTACACTACCTTAACAGAAGAGAAACAATTGAAACTTATGCTAACATTCACAGTTCCATCTACTCATAACGAGATTCACTCATTCATTCATGAAAAAAAAAATAACAGGGAATTGCAAACAATGTTCACACCATGCATTGGATCAATTTTCCTTTGTTATATTCAAATGTGAAAAATGGCTACAATTGGAAAAATTTAACTCTTGAACAAGATACAATCACACAAATTTAACTCTTGACAATTTTACGTGGTAAAACCCTATACAGAGAAACATCCACAGGACAATGATATTCGATTTTTTTATCGATCAAGGGAGATATTACATCAACAAAAACCAAGCTTATCACTCACACTCAACCTCTCTTTGCCTATCGACTTTACATGGATTTATAGCAACTCTTCATAGTTTATAAAACTGATTACATTAATGTGGATCCCAAAAATGAGTGAATTTTTTCAACAACAAACTGATATAAAGGAGCCACTAAATCTGCTACAATCCACAAAAATCATGGGAAATTAGTTGGAATATCTCAACAAGAATGGCATTAGCTAGTCAACTTCCTGACCACCTTTTTTCACTTTTTGTTATTAGATCTAGATATGTCTAACAAAATAGAAACAATTTATTTTCTATTAGCAAGTGTTGCAGCCTCATTGGTCATCTTTTTTTTAAAATACATCTGATACAAAACTGATCTTTGACAAAACTTCATTATCCTTGTAGAATGTTTCACTGGCTAAACTAGTATACCGATTCAAAATGATTCAACTAGTATAGATTCTAACATATACTCCCAACGAGAAACATAGTTTGAAATTAAAAAATTTTGTAAGGATAGAAAATCCCTGCTCTGCAGCCACCTTGTAATTCCCATATTGCAGCTGATGTTACTCCCCAATCCCTGGGAAATATGCTCAATTCCTCATCCAAACAGTCCATTTTCCTGTTGACAACAATACAGAGTCAGGGTGGAATCCCTACCTCCTAGTGGTGCCACAATGTGAGCCCACCAACACCACAGAGTCTCTCGTTCCGTTCAAACAACCACTTAGTTTCCCAACACGTCCGATAGTTAACGATTTCAAAATTTCCCACAATCCATTCTCCGCCTGAAATTTCCCACCTTCTTCAAGGTTGAAGCCAAGGAACGATTGATTAACCCTCCTCACTGCATCGTAAATGCCTCGTCCTTAGACCATAGTTACCAAGTTCGAGTTCAAATTCGAATTCAATAGGGAGACAACCTAAAATTATTTGGAAGTATACATCTTACAAATAACTAAATAAATTATTTTTTCAAAATTTTAGAAAAACTAAGTGTACCATCAGTGTATTCAAAACCTCAAAAATTGTTTAGTCGTGTTATAAAAGCTGCAAATAAAATTAGATACTACAACAAAAGGCATAGTTTTACATGGGAATGACAATTTGTTATGTATAAAGAAAACACTTTTAAACATGAAGGGCTTCGAAAACCTTTCATGAGCTTCTACCAACTCAAGCCAAGGCAATGAATGAGCATAATTATTTATTTCCTATTTATTTTCGAAGAAAATTGATTTGGCATTGAAGGGAAACAAATAGTCTTCCATTTGGCATTGAAGGGGAAGGTAAATAAACAATGTTTATTTTAATTTATGTATTTAGTTCTTTGCCCTCTTTTTTGGGGGGTTTTTCTCTCATATTTTATTTATTTTATGTGCGGGTTTAGTGAAAACAAAGAGCTAATAACCATGAAGGAACCATAAAAACTCTTCCACAATATCCAAAAACAATGCTAAAAGCCCATGCAACTAAATGAGCTTCAAGATACATCAACTTATTTGAAGAAAAAGGCTTGAAATGAGGATAGGAAATCATGGTTGTATTTGTATAAGAGACGTGTAAATGACTACGATATTTTTTTTTATATATTCTTTTGACTGTTTTCATTTATTTATTTAGCGAAATGTGTTATTCTTCGAGGCACCAGTGGGGGTTGGCTTCTATTATACAAATAAATCCTTCTATAAATCTCAGATTTGAGGCAACTCCGACATAAAATTATAGTTAGCTTGTTGACATTCACTATGGTTTGGTTTCTCATTAATCTCTTTACAACTTTTCGTTCTATTAAACTTAAATTTATCTCTAAACCAAAGCCCTACTAGAATTTAACTTGCAGTGGAGCAAAGTACTTGTACGGTTTCTATTAAATTAGTGGGAACTCTTTCCAACGTACATCTCTCGAGTGTTTTAAATTACTGGGGAAATTTATGCAGGTAACACTTAAAAAAATAAAAGATCATGAATTAATTTGAGGTCTGTTTGAGTGATATATGTGGATTTAGTTACCTTCCCATTATGATGCATGCGTCACAACAAAAAAACCTTGCATACAAACAAAACCATATTTTTTTTTCAATCAACAGAATCGAATTTGATTTTCAGTAATAATCCACGGACCAAATCGAATAATCAAAATTTTGAATTTTTTGGGCCAATTTGGCTAAATTTGGTAACTATGCCTTAGACACGCTTGGTTTCTTTGTATCATTGATTTGTCCATGATTAAATGTGGTGCTAAGGGAAAGACCAACAATATCTAGCCTGCTACGCAACATTGAATGTTGTGACAGATGGATTATAGACTGTCATATCTAAGTAGCATTGATCCAATGGCCTATAATCCACCTGCTGCATCATTCAATGTTTCTAAGATCCGACGACCTATAATCCACCTGCCACAAGATTCAATGTTGTTAAGATCCAATGACCTATAATTCATCTGCCACAACATTCAATGTTGCTCAGATCCAAAGGATGTCATAGGCATAGAAAGAGGTACACAGAAAAACCTAGAGGCAGGTCTGTGTGCCTGAAAGATGAAACCCAAAGAATCCCCGAAGGAACCTTAACTGCCAACTAGACAATAGACCCAATCCATAACTAGCATGAAAACACTCCCTTCAAACTCACTCAAAACCCCATACAACCGAGAAACCTATAGCCAAGAACAAGAGAGCAAAGGGCCCATTCGTTGGAAAATGAAACCAACAAGAAAACCAGGGCTGAAACCATAAGTAAACCAAAAAAAAATACAAAATAAAAACTAGAGAAAGCCATTGGAATTATAACATTTCACCACAAGATGAGTGGGGGACCAAGTTCGATGATTCCTAGTGAAACCGAGGCACTTTTCTTTCCCCGAACACCAAACAAGATAGCCCCGATAATCTAGATAAATCCCAAGCCACCAACTACAACCATAATACCCTATGTAGGCATTATCCCAATGCAATCACAACAAGTTTTCACCGGACACGCGATAAACTCCTTCATCGACCATCGTCCTCCCCTTGCACCAGGCTCAATAATGTCGTCTTGTGCTCCTGTATGAATATCACTACCCAACATATCCTCTTGGAGTGCCTCGTGCCATCCATGCAACACTTGATCTGGGTAGTTGTTGTTTGCATGATTGATCTCAGAGCAATCCTTACCTAACTATTCTGGGACCCTGTCATTCCGATGAAGCACCAAGCGTCCTATTTGTAGGCCTACTCATTTATTGGCTAGATGATCAACTAGTTTGTTGGCTTTCCAATGAACATGTAATGGAATGATGACAGGGATGGAGTTTGTTAGAGCCAAGACTTGTTGAAATTTGGCTATGAGATGCCAGTTCCTAGATACCATGTCTAGATTGGTTCCACATTGAATCTTCTTCAAGGTTTGCATCATGATTAATGTATTGCCTTTCACAAGGAACTCATGGAAGTCGTGTTGACATGCTAGCTATAGACCCTAGATTAATGCTTGAAGCTCGACAAAAATAGTTGTGGGTTTTCCCAAATAAGAGGTGAAGACAAGGATAATGTTTCCAACATTGTTATCGAAGACATCACCACCCCAACAACCCAAGATTTTCTTTGGACACTCATCAAAATTCAACTTAATAAATGTATCAAGTGGTCTAGTCCATTTCTCACAGGAGACCAAATGTCATGACCTGGGACTTGACTTGGGTGCGCACGCTGTCTCCACGAGCCAGGACATGCAAAATTGGCGAGTCAACGAACACTTGCTTAACTGGGAGTACTTGGGCGCGAGATGCGATGCCAAGTACGACTTCATCGAGATGACTTGCAATGAAGGTTATGAGGTGACTTGATTGAAGAACTAGTTGGGTGGGTGTGCGGTGAAGACATGGGTGCCCCACCAAAGAAACAAACAGTTGGTGAAGTTGGGTGCGATGAAGGAATGTGTGCTCAATGGAACACACAAGAGATGTCTTGACGGATGCAAAACCAAGGATGGGCACCCACGGAAGCTTTGGGCACCCACGGAAGCTTTGGGCGCCCCATCGGTGAGACATGTTGGCTAAGCAAGATAAACACCCAAGACGTGTGATGGATGCCTTGTGATGCGATTGGGCAAGGAAACAAATGAAGGCACAAGTTGGGTGCCTTTAACCAAAGAGAAACGTCGACTGGGTTGGAGGACGCACGAGATAGGGGTGCACACTCGTTGAAGAGTCGAATCAAGTTGCGAAAGTGGACAAACGATGAAAAGTGGACGACGACTCGTGAAAGAAGGGGCACGTCGGTTGGGATAGGTTTGTCGTGGAGGAAAGGCGTGTGCCTATATAATCAAGTGAGAAAGGCATTGGTAAATTGGACAAGGAAGGCTAGTGACTTCTCTTATAATCGCAGATTGGTGTTCTGAGGCAACAACCAAGGAAGGAGGGAGAGCTCCCTCTCTAAGGAGCCAAGTAGACCCTGGAGGGTAACTTGTGTTGCCTTGGGGAAGGTTGTATTGAGGCAGATTGGATGAGCTCATCTAGACAAAGGGAGCTTCTTGGAAGGGTGAAGTTTGCGAAGATGAAAGGGTGTCCTAGGTCACACTGAATCTGAGGTTGCGGAAGAAAATTTGCTATGGGTGCTCCAGAGGTCTAGAAAAAACACCGAAGATGGTCAAGGAAGAAAAGGGCGCTCATGCAATGGAAGGTCCGCGAAAGTCTTGGTAGTGACATATGGGCGCTTTGCAATGGAGTCTAACCGAGATTCAAGTGCAATCACATGAAGCGCGCACATACTTGGCAGGAGGTAGGGACGATCACAGAGTTGTTGCGAAGGTTGCGAACATAAGATGGGAAGATGAGTAGATGTGTTTATCACGATGGAAGGTCTCTGACGATGACGAATCAGGGAGCAGAACCATGAAGAGGCCAAGTAATGTTGAGCCATGCACTCTATATTTGTTCTATTGTTGTAACTAGAGTTGCGGCTTCGTTCTTTGGAAGATTGTAAATAAATGGGTTTTAGGCCAATTTGGTCGCTCACTTGTACATTTTGTCTTGTTGCTTTGCTTGAATGGTTTCTTTTAATTTTGTAGCTAAGTATAAAATAAATTAGAAATAACATAAGTAATAAACAAATATGTAATGAAGTAAGGCATAGTCCGGATTAAGTAGTTTGGTGTAGCTTTGTTGTCAAATGAACGATTGCGGTGTCGCCGGGTGACTGGGAGCATCGGGCGATTCCGTCGCCCGACCATAGGCTCGCCAAGCCCGTGACAGATGGTATTAGAGCCGATTTTGGTCTATGTTAGAGATTGATCGGTGAATCTCTTGACCACTGACACTTTCATGATAGATGGTATCAGAGAGAAAATCGGATAAGACTATGGAAGTGGTTCTGGTGGACAATTTGGTAAGCTCTTCACCACTGTTACTTCCATGACAGATGGTATGAGAGTGCAAAAACTCAAGCAACCGAGCAGGGTCATTTTGGGTGTGTTGAGCATGGGTGATTATGAAGACAGATCTGTGGTGATGGAATGAAGATCTGTTGTAGAATTTTAACAGTGATCGCAAAAGTTCAAGAGAAATCGGTGAGTTGGGTCACCGTCGTGACTTGGATGGCAGAATGAGGTTTGGTCGCAACGCAAAAAGCTGAGCACAAATTCCACCATGAAAACTTTGTTCCATGCACAATAGAATTTTTCATCGTGTCCTAGTGCGAATACATTACAGGATGCAAAGATAACATACGGGGAAGGAAGTTTCAGTTGTATGCATGGTTAGATCGCAACTGGGTACATTTTCCACCGTGCCAACTTCGTGATGTGCACTACCGAAGAGAAGTTGGGTCAGTTGGGTTACGATTGAGGATTGAAACTTTAAGAGGGATGTCAGTTAACAACAGGAGAATCAATGAGTGGTTGATGTGCATAGTGTCAAGATGCTAAGGCATTGCAGGGCGCGAAGATAACAGACGAAATAATGGAAGATGGGTTTGGTTGGGAGCCATGAGGAAAGTGACTTAGACGGATTTCAAACATCGCATTGTTTCGGTTGGAGGCTTGTGTAGACTTCTTGGGCACACCTCACTAAGAAATCTCTGTAGCATTGGTATGGGGCATCCAAACGCAAAGGCAAGATGATGAGAGGCAACCGAGTTGGGAGCACGAGAAGCTTGGTACTTAGACAAATTTTGAAGTGTGTAGACTTGGCTTGTTTTGTGAGGTAGCCAGGACAATCTTTCACAAGTAGGTAGTTGGTGGAGTTGTGACCTGATTTATGAATGTAACCAAGGAAGGAATGAATACTAGAAGGCACGTGGTTTCGTTTCAAATAAGATAGAAGTGACAACAAGGGAGTCATTCAAAAAACTTGTCAAGAACTACAATGGGCATGATGTGTGACAAGAGCTTTGAGGACGTTTGTCGGTGCTATGGGACATCAGGTTACTGGTGGTATGGGACATCAAGTGCACAAATGTTCTTGGAGAGCTTGGCTAGAGCAGATTGATCCAAAGTTGTTGATTGGAAGATGTATTGACACGAATGTGCAACAGGTGTAAAATTTCTTGGGTGGTCCCTTAGACTTGAATAACTTGGGAAATTGTTGAGGTCATGTGAACAAAAATCAACACTTGCAAAAATCCTATGAAGGATGTTGTGGGATTATAGATCATAGGATCGCATAGGAAGAATGAAACGAAGCATGAAGAAATATTAGTGCGGAGGTGACAGTTGGATGTGCGAAATTAGTACACTTAAGCGTTTCGTGGACAAGTGACGAAGAATATGGGAGGTTGACTGATGAAGCCAGGCTCATGTTTTCCTTGGGTAGATTCATCAAGCGAACCATGATACCATGAGGGGCATGGTTGAAGTAGTGATGAGGAACACCTAAGCGCCCCACAAAATACAGGAAGAGAAGAGAAAGTGAATTTGGTTGGTCATACGGGTGGCAGTCATGCGGTGATCCCCGTGAGTGTTCGAATAGCTTGGATATGAGACGAGTTAGGAGTGACGATCACTGGAAGTGACAACAACTTTCATAACATAAATGAAGGAAGCTTTCATTTTGGGGCAATATCGTAGCACGATAAGGCAAGGAAGGTGCCTTGGTGAGAGTTGATGGATGAGTCAAGTTGCATATAGGAGGAGATCAATTTGGCATAGATGTGTGCCATCGTACATGAAATGATGGTTGGACCAACCATCCAACTATTCGACACTTGCACGATCTATCGCACAACAACATAGCAAGGGGGTCAGACTTCAAGCACAATGATCCATTGGTGCAACACTTGGTTGTTGTGGAAGAACTTCATGACATAATTGGACAACAGTGAAGGGGCAAGTGCGATCTTGCCTTCATGTTTTTGGGTTGGACAAGCTGATGACATTGCAAATATAAACAACTAAGTTTCGACATGAAGACGTACATCTCAGGACTTGTGCATGACGGTTGGATTGATCACCCAAACCAACACAGGAATGGGGGTGCATAATGTACAGATGCATGAGAGAAATGGTTGAAGTATGGATACAACATAAGTCCCTAGGGATGTCTCCCTTGGGATTAGCCACCCTAAATAGAAAGAGCTCCCCATCGAGGTGGCAGTGGGTGGGGAAGCTCCTGTTACACCAGTTTGAATCTTGCCTTCAAGCTACTTAACCTATACTACAAACTGAGCGATAACAGACCCAATTGGTCATTCATGACCAACCATCCCCCTCCAATACATCATATGTATTAATGTGTACCAGTGATTCAAAGAAGAATGACATCACACTTACCACTCGAGCCAAAGAATATTCTTCTTCCAAAGAGAAGATTGATACGATACCACCTTCGTTGGTTCAAACCTCTCCTATGACCCCAATTACCAACGGTCCTCTTCATCTCAATCGATCGAGCCTCGATACAGTTCTCCGCCCTCCCCCAAAGGGTGTTGTTTGGAAATCGGCTTTCAATTCTCATGCCTGTGCTGCCTAGAACTACAGCATTGTCAAAGATCTGGCCCAAGCACCATCCGCGTTGTCATCCCTCGAAGTCCTTCAAGTTGTCCTACACAACGGAAGGCACTATTGAAAGCTATCGGTGGAATCGACACCATGGATACAAATTTAATAATATTTGACTTGGAAGATCACATTCCAAGCAAGGAAGCAAGGAATACATATACTCCCCCTTTCAGGGAGGGTCCTTTCGGACTATACCAAGCTTATCTCGAAAGTGTTCAAACTTTACATGAGATAGAGGCTTAGTCAACACGTCAGCAACCTATTCATCTTTGCTAATGTACTGGAGCTTTAAGGCTCCTCTCTGTACCATGTCATGGATGAAATGATAGCGGATATCTATGTGCTTCGACCTGTCGTGGAACACATGATTCTCTGTCATTTTAATGCAGCTTTGATTGTCACATAGAATCGCGGTTGCTCTCATCTTCAAATCAAATAGGCATGTCAGCAACTTTCGAAGCCATATAACTTCACAGCTAGCAGAACATGCAGCAATGTACTCTGCATCCACTATGATGCGAGCAATACTGGATTGCTTCCTACTCTACCACGAGATCATAGCTGATCCCAAACTGAATCAACATCCGGAAGTGCTTTTTCTGTCTGCAACGCTTCCTGCCCAATCTGCATCAGTATATCCACTCAATGTGAAGTCATGATCTCCATCATAGTTGAGACCATAATCCATTGTACCTTTAAGGTACTGTTACCGATATTTCTTGTCTCGGGATTAGGCGTACCCAGGTCTACATTTTGCATAGGAAGCGCCTGAGCATATCGCGAGATAATCCCATCTTGTAGCAGCAATTCAAGCAAGCGAGCGGGCAAAGTTTTGTCTTCAGCAGTTGAGAACCATCCTCAAAGCAAATTTGACGGCCAGAATCTTACAGAGGAGATCAACGCAATCCCGTCAGTCGTTAGATCTCTGGAAGTTGCGCCGAGGTTAACCCCGAGTGTGTAGAGGAGGAAAATCAGAGTTTTTAAAGATAAGAAACTCTTGCATGCAGGAACCGTGATCCGCGATTTCCCGACTGGATCATAACCGTCCGTCAGTAGGGACACATGTCGAGAGATCTCGCAGAGTCGAGGATCGGGGAACTGAAAGTCCCGTGCACATGATAACCGGAATCGCGATATCCCAATATGCGATTTCCTGACAAAGTTAAGGACCATAGTGGGGGACAGGTGTCGGTAGATCAACCCTTGTAGGGAGACAACGCCAAGTGGCATCGGCATATCGCAAGCTCGGAGGTTCGTGAGTTGGAGCTGCAAAGATTTGCGTCCAGAGGTGCGAGGTCGCGAGAAGCGATATTTCAGCAGCCGCTGGTTAGCATGTGGGACCGCAAGTGGAAGACAGGTGGCAGGTTTTCGCGATGGGAGACGGACCATTGACATGTCAACGACCATGAGCCATCGAGTTTCGGGGGATCACGAGTCCGGAGGATGCATGTTCGTTGGCATCACAAACTACGAAACTCCGATGGAAAGTATGGTCGAGGGCATGCGGTGATGGTCACTTAGACCAGGGCCTAGCCAGGGGGGCTAACCCATACACACGCTCATCGAAGAATCGGTGATCGAAAGTTCAAAGGGTCAAGAACTCTTGACAACGGGGAATGCGAAACCCCGAAACCCAATACAGAGTCGGGAAAAGGTCTCGGTGAAGTTTAGGAGATCACAAGGAAAGGAGAAGAGACCTATGGACTAGGTCGGGGTTTCATCAGGGATTTCACTTGGGGATCCAAAGGGCCACTTCGGCTCAACAGAAGAGGAGAAAGAAGGTAGGTGAAGCCTCGCGTCACCCATTTATTGCAGAGTATGGAGGTCTCGGCTAAAATTGACCCAAGAGGGTCCCTTGTACCGGTTCTCTTCAGGAAAGCCACGCCGAGTCTCCAACTCACCAGAGAAGCCTGCACACACCAGTTCAATATTCAAAGGACCGAGCTACCCCCTGGAGCGAGCCATGATGAATTAAAGAGGCGCACGACAGGGAAACATAGGGCAGATTTGATGGAGGCGGATTGACAGCCCGTCCTGATAAGAGAAGCTCCTTAATGTTAAGCATTGAATTCGCGATATGATCACGCCTTGAGAACCATAGTTAGTCCCAAGTATATGTAGGCATTTTTTCCATTTTTGTAGGTATCGATGGTTGAGCAGAGCTCCCGGTTGTAAAGTTTTAATGAAGCACTGTTAATCTGATTATGTATGAACTTCTGAGACATCTTGCCTTATGAATGCCAGTTTCTTTCATGCTTTTGTTTACACTGTGTTAGAGCAAATTGGAATTGGAGGATCCAGTCGAGCTGTAGCTATTATAGGATGATGTTGTAATGGATCATTGTAGTAGTTGCGCTATCTCTAATCGGTTATTGTGATTTCCCTGCGCTGAGCGACTTGGAATTGGCGGATCCAGTCAAGTCCCCTTTAAGTTTCTTGAGACCCTGAACCAAGAGGATCTTGCATTCAGAGTCTTTCTTCTACAAATTGTTGTAAGCCTGTTCCCAAAATCGTTTGTTCACCCTTTTTATCAAGTCTTCCACCTATTCACCCTTAATCGACCCACTGGCTGAAGTTAGGATTCCAGACCTCCTTTGTTCTTTACGTACCAGACTCAGTCCCTGAGTTAGAGTGATACCTCCTCGAGCCATTATCTCCATTTGATCACCCCTG
>JZKD02S1662657.1:26070-66167 GCA_000966675.3 Picea glauca
GCCTTATTCTATTTTATTGAAAGGCCTTATTAATATTGACCTTTATTACATCTGAATACATTGATCTACCTATGCGTAGGTTAGGACCTTAACATGTCCGCCCCCTTAAAAATAGCCTTGTCTTCAAGGATTGAGATGTGGAAACTGCTGCAGAATGGTAGTTGGTTCCCAAGTGGCATCTGCAAAACAACACCAGTGGGCTCAATGGTTACCATCCGTGGCATCTGAAAAACAACACCAGGTTAGGACCATTAGTGGCATCCATCTGGGGATGATAAGCTGAGCTGAGATGCAATTGTGTGCCTTGTAGCTTAAACAATGCTTGCCAAAAATTGCTTGTGAAAGTTGGGTCATGATAAAAAACAATAGAGTGCGGCATGCCATGAAGCTTGAAGACCTGGTCCATGAAAATTTGAGCCACGGTGGATGCAGTAAATGGGTGGTGAAGAGCACAAAAATGAGCATACTTGGAAAGGCGATCCACCACCACCATTATGACTAATTCATTCCCCGATTTGGGTAAGCCTGTAATAAATTCCATAGAGATATCCTTCCAAATAACAGGGGGAATCGGAAGCGGTTGCAGAGTGCCCAGAGATTTGACTATTTCTCCCTTGTTGCATTGACACACCTCACATTCAGTGACAAACTTATAGATGTCTTGTTTCATACCATCCCAAAAAAAGGAGCATTTGACCCGGTCATATGTTTTGGTGAACCTTGAGTGCCCCACTGTGGGTGTAGCATGAAGCTCAGAAAGTACTGTGGATTTGATATTGGATTGTTTACTTAAATACAAGCGACCTTTGTATCAAAGCTCATCCTGGAGCCAAGAGTACCCTGGGGGAGCTGAAGCCTTGTTTTGCAATTGCTAGATCAGATGCAAACTTTTGGGATCTTGAAGCCATTCCTGGCGCACAGCTTGGAGCCAATCGAGTACAATGAAGGAAAGAGAAATAAGGGATCCTTCGTCTTCATATTTCTGGGAAAGTTCATCTTCCATGACATTGTATTTTCCCTTCTTGTAAATGATCTCATAATCATATCCAAAGATCTTAGTCACCCATTTTTGTTGCTCCTAGGAGGAAATGCGTTGTTCCAGAAAGTACTTGAGGCTTTGATGGTCGGTCTTAATTTGGAAGGGTTTCCCCAAGAGATAAGGATGCCACAACTCAATGGCATGCATAATCGCCAACATTTCCTTTTCATAAATGGGTTTTCCCAGATTCCTTTCAGATAGTTGTTCACTGGTGAAGGCCAAAGGTCGACCCTCTTGCATAAGGACAGTGTCGATTCCTTTCCCTGAGGTTTCACATTCCAACAAAAAGGTATTTTTGAAATCGGGAAGGGCCAGAACTGGAGTGGTGCACATGGCCATCTTCAAGGTTTGAAAATCTTGAGCAGCAGTTGGATTCCAAGTGAAAGAGTTCTTTTTGAGGAAAGCCGTGAGAGGTGCTGTAAAATTTTTGTAGTTCTTAACAAACTTGCGATAATACCCTGTTAGGCCCAAAAATCCACGCAATATTTTGAGATTCTTTGGGTGCGTCCAGTCTTTCATAGCTTCAATCTTTTTCGGGTCCACCCTAACGCCATCCTTTCTCACCAGATGACCCAAGTATTCTACTTTTGAGGCACCAAAATCACATTTGGACTGTTTTAGGAAAAGTTGGTATTGAGAGAGTAGGCAGATAACTTGATCCACATGAGTAAGATGGCATGTCCAGGTTTTCCTATAGATGAGGATATCATCAAAGAAAACTAAGACAAAATGATGGAGAAAAAGGCGGAAGACATGGTTCATGAGGCTCTCAAAGGTGGAGGGGGCATTACACAAGCCAAAGGGAATGACCAAAAACTCATAGTGGCACTCATGAGTGTGAAAGGATGTCTTGGGAATGTCAGACTCTTTCATACGTATATGGTGATAGCCCGAGCGAAGATCAAGTTTGGTAAAGAATTGGGCGCCACTCAATTCATCCAGGAGGTCATCAATGACAGGAATGGGAAATTTGTCTTTGATGGTTAGTTTGTTGAGAGCACGAAAGTCAGGACACATTCTCCAAGAACCTTCTTTCTTCAGTACCATGACGACCGAAGACGAGTAAGGGATTGTACTAGGATGGATGACGCCTGCAGTAAGGAGTTCCTGGACCATTTTCTCAATTTCATTTTTTTGTGCAAAGGGGTGGCGATATGGACAGATATTGGGGGGAAGGCTTCCTAGAACAAGGGGAATGGAATGATCATGAACACCATAGGAAGGAGGGAGTCCTTGGGGAGTGGAAAATATGATTTGATGTTTAGAAAGGAGGGCTTGGAGGTCTTGGGGCACTGGGGGTGTATCTATGGCTTGTATGGCGTGGAGTTGGGCAATGACACGAGAATGACCTTTTTTGAGAAGATTTTCCATACGATGAAAACTGATGACCTCAGGTGAACCAGCACTAATGCCTTGGAATTTATATTGGCGGCCTTCTTGGTCGAATTGCATGGTTAAGTTCTGAAAATCCACGAGAATGGAACCCAAAGTCCTTAGCCAATCTGCACCCAACACAATCCCGCAACTGCCCATGTCAATAGCAAACATATGGGATTTTAGGTGGTAGTCACCGATTTGGAGACACACATTTTCACAGCGCTCACCACATTTCATAGAACCACCATTGGCAATCATTATTTGGAAATTGTTGACAGCATGGATGTAGCAATGGGTTTCTTGGGCAATGCGATGATGAATAAAATTGTGGGTGCTGCCACTATCAACTAGAATGATGACCTTTCAGTGCTTGAGGTAACTGATTAACTTGAGGGTTTGGGGGGTAGAGAAGTCGGTGAGAGCATTGAGGAAAATGATTGATTCCACTTCGGGAGGGTTGGAGGGAGGGTTTATGTCAGTGATTTCTGGTGACTTGGGCACAAGGGGAGTTTCAACATCCTATTCCAGAATATCCTCAGAGATGGCCATAAAAATATTTTGTTCCTTACATTTGTGGCCCAGGAAATATTTGTCATCACAATTATAATAGAGGCCTTTGAGTTGGTGTTCAACCATTTCAACCCTGGTCAATTTTTGGATCTTTAATGGGGCGGAGGGAGTGGTGGGTTTTATTGGTTTGGGGCGAGGGATAAAGGAAGGCTTATGGTTTTGAGAGGAAATTTTTTTTTGTGCTTCTTGACCTTTTTTAGTAGCCTCCACCCAAGCCACAGGTCGAGCCATGAGGACATGGGCCCGAATCACCTCATCGAGGCCACTGATAAAACACTCTCTAAATAAAGCATTAGTCATGCCCTTTGTTCGAAAAGCCAAGTGCTCAAATGCAACTATGAAGTCTTCTACTGTTCCTGATTGTTTCAATTTTGTCAAACAAACCAAATGGTTGGTTTCAATGTCAAAGCATTCATAAAGCTCAGTCACAAATTGGGTCCAAGCAATATACCCTTGATGAGAAGTTTTTTTCCGTTGCCACCATTGCCAGCGTTCTTCATCTAGATGGAGAACACCATATCGGAGTTTGGCCAAGTAATCTGTAATGTTGTAGAGAGAGAAATAATGTTCCATTTGGGTGACCCAACCAATGGGGTCCGAGCCATCAAATTTGGTTACATCCACTCATGGAAGGCGTATGTCCCGTTGAAAGTGATGGGACTGAAAGGTATGGGAATGGGAAGAAGTTTCACCTTCAGTCTTTGTATGTGCATCATGAAAAGGGTCATCGGTAGGGATCTTGAGTTTGGTGCAGAGTGATGCAAAGACAGATTCAAGCTAGGTGGTCAGTTCTTGTTTGACTTCCGCCATTGCGGACTGGACGGATGCATTTATGGTGGTATTGATGGATGTATCACGGGAGACAATAGTAGCACTGAGTTGTTGCACTTCTTGTTGGGTCTCGAAGAAACTAGATTGAAAGGTGTTGAAGGGAGACTCCAGTTCTTGGCTATGGGTATGGTCCATGAGGATGGGTGAACTAAAAAGGGAGTGGGCGGGGTCAGAAATTTTTGCAGAAAAATGATATGGATGAATGTGTTAAGGGGGAAGAGATGAATCTAATGGAATAGGTCTCAAATAATGGTGAAAAAATTTCTAGACTTTTTTTTTTTAATAGTTGCGGGGTTATACTTCGGTCTGGAGAATGCTGCAGTGTTGAAATCCTCAAATTCTTAACTAGAAGAACTATGTATTTACTTGGAAACTCGAACAATGATGCGTGACAATAGATCTAGCTGGTTTAATTTGTTTATGTTTATGTTTATGTTCCCCAAGGATTAGGTATTCAAGGGTTCTACAGACAAGGGTTTTCCCTGTGCTATAGCTCTCTAATATACATGTCAGTTCCAATAGTAGTACTCGACCCAATATCTCAGGGCACTAACTAAGGAGGATAGATCGTACCCTTAGTCGTACTACTCGACTACCCAGGTACTAGAGAGTATATTCCCGAGTGTTGTTCTTGGTGACACTATAGCAGTTTGGCGGCTGATAGGTTTATCTAAAGAGAGCTTCAGGAAATCTAGGTCGATCTGTACATAGGTGTTGTCTGATGCACTACCACTTGAAGGGGAACCAACAGGGGTTACAAGGGTGGCCAACAGATGTGTGCTTAAGAACCACTTGTATTTCCCGCATGTATGAATCCCTCAACTAAGGGTTTATGTGCGTAATGACAGATCTCTGTGGCTTAAAGATGTCGGAATACGTCTCTACCCTGGAAAAAAAAATACCCACAATTTCTGCCAAGGAAAGTGCTCTGATACCACTTGCAAGATACCAGATATCATAAATAAGCAGAACAAAAATAAAATTCTAGAAATGGCAGAATAACAGTAATATAACCAGCATAATCTCCAGAATAACACAAAAATAATATGAGAACAACAACTGAAATAGCACTTTAATTCAGAAAGCAATATTCACAGGCCTTTTCGAAGGGGAAACCTCCAGTTGAGCAACTCTTTGTTACAATAATATTTAAGCTAGGGTTTTCATACCCTTGACCCTTATTTATACTAAATATGTCTATTAAGAAAAGCATCTAGAGGAAAATCCTTCTAGAAGAAAAAGCTTCTATTAGGTCTTCTTGCATCCACCTTATTCTATTTTATTGAAAGGCCTTATTAATATTGACCTTTATTACATCCGAATACATCGATCTACCTATGTGAAGGTTAGGACCTTAACACATTCTTTGATGGAAAATGACGAAATCAAGCACCATATCTAAGAGTTTCTTCAAAATGGGAACATCTGAACCAACTTCTCTTCTTGTGGAAGATCGATTGTATTGGTACAGAAGATATACAGGACTTGGAATCTCTTCATTGATTACACAGAATTAGAAAATATCACAGTCAGGAATTGGTACCTAATTCCCGACATTGATGAACTTCTTGACCAACTTAAGGGGGAGGAGTTCTTCAGCAAGATTGACTTGAATTTTGGCTACCACCAAGTTCCCATTGAACTAACTGATGTATGTAATACAACTTTCAAATCTAAAGAAGTTCTCTTCGAATGGATGGTCATTCCCTTTGGATTAACAAATGCACCAACAAATTTCATGAGGTTTATGGATGATGTATTGAGACCCTTAACCAAGTCTTCTGTGGTGGTATATATGGATGGCATCCTCACCTTCAATAGAACTTGGGAGGAACACATGCAACGTATTCAATAGATTTTAATCACTCTGCAACAACATAAGCTAAATGCCAACCTGGAAAAATGATCCTTTGGCATGAACATGGTACAACACTTTGGCTACATTGTTGATGAGAATAGGGTACATGTAGATCTATCTAAGATCCAAGTAATCCATAACTGGCTATCCCCAACCACACTTATCGATCTTTGGAGATTCTTGGGGATTTCCAACTTCTATCATACCTTCATTTTGGGATTCTCCCATATTGCATGGGCCCTCAACCAAGTGACCAAGGGAGGTCGCAAGTCAAGGTTCGCATTGGAGAAGGAACAAAAATGATAATTTGATGATCTAAAGCATTGATTGTGCTCATATCCTGTACTCTCCTTACCTGATATGCAACAATAATTTGATATTAATATTGATGCCTCTGACTATGTTGTAGTTGCAGTTCTCAGTTAGCACAGTCATCCAACGACATACCATAGTGAGACACTCATATACCATCCAAAAATACCCAAACTATGACAATGAAATGTATTCCATTGTGAAATCATGCCGCCAATGGAAGCATTACTTTCTGGTAAATGAGATGATCATCCACAATGATCACAATCCTCTATAGTTCATATGGACATAAGGTAAATTGCAGAAGGACCGTCAATCAAAATTTGTACACATACCTGTAGCAATTCCATCTCAACATAAAGTATAATAGAGGGGCACAAATCATGCCATTGACTTCCTTAGTCAATCTCCCATTTCTACACTCATGAACATTCTCCATTCCTGTGGGCATGAGGCATCTGAGTGGCCCCAACTTTATCAGTGTGATCCTGACTTTGCCACCACCAATCAACTCTTGGATACATGGGTGAATGTTACAAATTTTCACATTCAAGATTGATTTTTATTCCATGTGGTCCACCTCTTTGTTCCAACAAGCGAGCATGCAAAGATTATTTGGGAGTCTCACTACAGTCAGATTAAATGACACTTTTCCATGGAGAAAATTGTGGCCGTTATACAGAAAAAAATTTGCTGGATAAAATTGCGACAAGACATCAAAAGTATATAATATCTTGCACCACTTGTTCCATTTCCAAGCTAACCATCAAGAATCAAATATTTTTCACTCCTCTTCCTACTCCCGAGAGGCATTGGGAATCCATATTGATTGATTACATGTTTTTCCTTCCATCCACCAAGCAAGGAAATGGTTGTTTATTTGTGATGGTTGATCATGTTTGGAAGATGTCGATTCTCACAGCCTGCAAGAAAAGAATCATAGTGACATATATTGCCAATATATTATTTGAATGGGTGTGGGTCCATTTTAGAATACCATAGACAATCATCTCATCTTAGGAAAACAGGTTCCTCAACACATTTTGTTCGAGACTCTGCTCACTGTTGGACACCAAGCTCACTAAATCCACTGCCTTCCACCCTGAAATCGATTTCCAAACCAAGGTCATCAATCATATTATTTTCACATCATATGCATCTATAACTCTAAGAACCCACATACATGGGATGAGACTATTCTCTATGTTCAACACAACTACAATAGTGCTCTCCTAGATCCACCATCCATATCCCATTAAAGGTGGGGATAGGATTTCAACCCTTGGGTCCCATGGATTTTTCACTACCTCTTACAACCACACAGGAAGGATATTCCCATGTTCATTTTGAGATCAAAAAATCCACCCGATTCATTGAGCGGATTCAACACATCCGCCAGTCGGTCCATGATATTTTACAAAAAACCAATGATAAGTACAAGTAGCGCCATGATCAAGATCAAGTACCGCACAATTTTCTTGTGGGAGACAGGGGCTCCATAAAAAAAATGTCCACTTCTCTATGGTCCTTACACCATCACCAAGGATGTGGGTGAAAATTCTTTTGAGCTCAACACTCCGCCATTCCTTGGATTTCACCTAGTATTCAATGTGGACATCCTTCGACCATATTTTYCACCATTATTGGACACCATAGAGATTACATAACAATTGAAAGAAACATAGCTCAACCCTGCTTGCATGGAACAAGAATCCATTKATCATATAATGGACACACGRGTCAAGGGAACTCGCCATCAAAGGATCCATATTTATCGGGTTATCAAGGAAGGGAACTCCTACACCAAGGAAAGTGGCTCAMCGGGGGCTAGATTTAGCAAAACGTTYCCCAACGTATTKGGGAACTCAATAAAATGGAGACCATTTATTCCTAAGGGGAGAGGACTGATCCAAGTGGATATTGGTGGCCACCCACCTATTCCAACTAGATCATCTTGACAATTTTTAGTTCATCACGTTCWTTTSTAATTATTTGTAATTGTGGGTTCTTCACATCCGGGGCTTTCCAAATCCCTACATAGCTTCCAGGTGGATACTGGTGTCCTCCCACCTAATCCAATTGGCTTATTTTGKAATTTTTCATGTCATCACATCTTTCTATACTTCTGAGGATGTTTTGGGGCTCTAAAAAACATTTTTTGGGCTTGCCACAATAAAACTATATATCGAATTAGATTTTGATGGAATAATGTGTAGTTGTTGAAAATACCTTTCCAAAATATATCACATGCCTAAAACAAAGATCGTATGCAAAATTTACGACCTCGGGAAGTTGATGTACCAACTTACCCATCTAGGCCCACATAAATTTTGTCATTTCATCTCCTAGGCTTAGGTTTTTGTATGTCTAGGGTTTTGGAATTCATGAGTAATGTTAAAAATGCCTTTGGAGCCTCATTGTAATTATTCATCTTAGATGAATGTGTGTAGCAGCCACATCTCTTCTTAGAGATAACTACCACCATTTGAGCAAGTTTTTTTCAGTTTTGCAGTTTTACATTTTCAGCCTATTATCTTTTTTCAATAGAAGTTATTGTTCACTAGATATCTATTGTTGTCCTCCATATCTTTGTGTTATTGTATTCAATATGTTATTCATTTTTTTCTAGTCATAAATCAGGATTAATGGTATCAAAGTGATCTTCTCTTCATTTGTTTTTCTTTGTGCATGTCCCCAACAAGATCTGGGTACAAGAAGTTGGGACTTGAACCAGTCGATCCTTTGCAAGATGGGCCTCGTTGATCCCAACAACAACTCATGGGGTATGAGAAGAAATATGATAGAGTAGGAGATCATTTTAAATTGTTGCTCAATGAAGCCCTTGTGTGAAAAAGGAACGAAATGATGGACAACTTTGCACAGATCATTTGGTGGTTTCCCATAGGAGACGCATCTTCATCAAGCAGCCACACAACCCCCTTCAAGGTACAAGTAAATTTTTATATTCCATTATTTGAAGGAATGATATATTAAAATTCTTTATATAAATGGTTGAATATGCTTGAAGGGTATTTTTACAATAGGGAAAATAATACTTTTTCACTCCTCAAGGTCATTCCCCCTGTTAAGGACTGGTGGGATACTTACACTGAGGAAGGGGCCACAAAGGAATCTGCAATATTTGTGGTCTCCCGCACATGGGATTCCTAGGGGTGTCATTAAAGAACACTACTACATTGTTGGAAGCTATGAGGACTAGTACAAAACATGGACCATGTTGTGTCACGAAAGGGACCAAACAATACTATATTTCACCAATTGTTTCCATACCCTACACACCAAATTGGGCATCAAATACTTTGAATGAAATCTGGTGCTCAAATATCGCGGCTTTCTACATAGATACATTAAATGGAAATGGATTTTTTGGACATCGCATCATTAAGTGCGGATTATAGATATGTTGTCAAGATTGAAAAAAAATTTAAGTAGAAGAGGCGAGAGTTTGGATCCGCAATGTTCTCACAGTTGAAACAGGAAAAGGCGACCCCAACCCAAAAAAAAGGGGATAGAGAAAAGATGGATACTCTTAGGAGAATGAATCGAATTTGTAACCCAATAAGGGTAATGATAAGTCAAATAAGGACACATGTAAGTGGTGTGAATATCATAAAATACCTTGGCACAACACTGCAGAATGTCGTTCCAAGAAGTCACTGGTGGTCGAGCTGAAATCTTCCGAGTCCAAGGAAGATTCTGACTCCAAATAAAATCCATAAATAGGAAAGTGGACTATCTATCTCAAATCCAATGACATTTTCGCTACCACAAAAGTCCAGCAAGTGAACTAGAAGAACAAGAGGAAGGGGAACACATTTTTTACTCACATGTGTGGGTAAAGGGGGATCCATTTCATTTAATTGTTGATAGTAAAATTCATAAGAATATGATCTTAGTAGAGGTCGTCAAGTGGATGGATATGCCGGTGACAATGCACTTGTATCCCTACACAACCAGCTGGATCTTCCAAGGAAGATATCTCTGCGTCATCCAACATTGTCATATTCCCTATGACATCAAGCCCTTAAAAGATGAGGTATTGTGTGATATTACTTGCCTAGAAGTTTGTTGTTTTTTGTTAGGCCAACCATATTTGTGGAAGCGACAAGTTATGTATGAGTCTATACCAGGAATGATTTTAAGGATGGAAAATTATTTTAAAATGTAGAAACCTTGGTGAATCTTACTAATCCTTCATATGCCAACCATAAAATTTTGACGATATATTTGTAAGAACATTCAAATTTCTAAGGATTTTATATAGTTTGCATAAAATTTTGGCAATTTTTGACGTAAAATTATTTTTTCTTATAGAATTTGGGCAAATAATTTTTAGAATAATGAATATTTTTTTTGGAAAAACCATGGAATATTATCCCATGAGCGAAATTTAGCCCCTAAAATCATCCCTGGGACTCTATACCCCATAGTGTTATTATTACTTTGGATAGGCAATTGTACAGGATGCCATAGGTAGTGGCACCTACCACTATTTATTTAATATTTGCTAAGAAATGTAGTAAGGTCATTTCATAGACCAGGAAGTGCATATTATTTGTTATCTGTGCTCGTAGATGATGCAGGAGCATCACTCCATCTCAACAATATGTCATCAGCCAACACATCATGCAGAAGGAGGGAGTTGATCACGAGGAGGGAAAAGAACCAAATTTCTCATTTTTTAATTTAAATATCCAATTCAATGTAAATTTAATGTTTTAAGGCTCGAGGAAGGATGAGTCACTTTAGTTGTATAGGCTTCATGTAAAGTCTCCTTTAATGAATGACAGGTAGGTATATCTAGATCCGATTCAGACTACACATCAATTTAATTGTAATATTAATGTAGGCAAGTGGACGAAGGCTCAAGAATACCCTCCTATGTAAAAATATCAATTGTATTGAGATTTCATTAGAGGAATATGATAACATGTAAGAGAAGAGAGGAGAGGAAATAAATAGATGAGACTATGTTTCATTCCAGTCTTGTAAACATTGTAAAGATCATTAAGTTTTAATACAAAAGTTGATTTCCCTTCATATGAGTTTTTGTATGTGTGTTCGATGTCAATTAATGTGTTTTTATGAATGATTTTACTGTGTATATTTATGAATGTTATTAGTTCATTTATGTTCCATTTGCATGACTATATAGAATTCTCTATCTGTGTGAGTTTCTGAGTATTCTGGGATCTCAAGGATAGTGCAAGGAGTGCACACCAGAGTTACTAAAAACTATGAGGATCTAGTGCAAGGACTATGAAAGAAATCAGTTTCAAGTTCAGGAAGAGTGTCCTAGGGGGGCACACGAGAACAAGTTACAAGCTCAGAAGGATAGTGCAAGAAGTGCATAGAGTGAGCGAAGGAGTGTGCCTACACTCAGAGAAGTGTAAAATATAAAGGGAATACTAGTACAAGGAGTGCACACGAGAGTTACTAGAGACTCTAAGAACCAGCGTAAGGAGTGCACAAGAACTCATTCAGGATTTATGTGAGAAGGTTTCCAAGTGGGCACACCCAAAGGTTAAGATCAAGAGAAACAGTGCGATTCTTCGTAGAGAAATCCCAAGGAGTGTGCAGGTGAGTCTTTAAAGACAAATACTTAGGAGGAAATAGCAACGAGTGCACAAAGCTGACACATTGATAAAGTGTTGGTAAAGCTCAGAGGAAGAGTCTAGACAACTAGGAGGTTGGTGAAGGAACACTCTGATAGTGTTCAAAATATCAGGAGAAAGAGTGCAAAGTGTCAAGAAAACCAAGAGGTCATATGGGAAGAACAAAGGGACTGAACCGTTTGAAACTAAAGAGTTGAAATATAAGGAGGAAGAGCATGGGTACCAGGAGGGTACAAGAAGTTGTTGAAATAAAAAAGGGCCAAGCACCTATGAAGTTCGAGCAATTACAATCTTAGGAGAGATAACACAAGTGTGTGTCAGAGAATAGTCTAAGTCTCAAACTGCAGGAGAAGTTCAAGAGTGGGCCCACATTTCAAATGAAGTGTTGAAGATGCTCAAGAGGTGCAATGCAATAAGAGGCCAAGGAGTCATCCCTACGAAAGAAGATCAAAGGTCCAGCCTTTAAGAATTTGATAAATCCTTCATTGGAAGGAAGAAGACCCACAGAGGAGGATCTATAACAACAGTTGGATTGGTTGTAAGGTTTGATATGGGTCTTTATACCAACCCCATATGAGAGGAGGAGCACTTAGGAGAAGAGATCAGATCCCATCCATTGGATCTGAGCACAAAGATCACACGCCATCAGATCTAAGAAAGGAGCATGATCATTAACCAAGTAAGTCCTTTGAACTTCGTTGCTCTGATATTTTTTAAGTGTGTGTTGTGGAGGAGGAACAATTCATGAAGCCATGAGTGCATCTTGGTCGTCAGTTATAGGTACACGTGTCCACAGATCGAACGTGGTTCAAAATTTTGACGGTCTGGGAGAATTTGGGCATTGATGCACCAATGGAAGAAAGTCCTGAAGTCCCGAAGCCTAGAGTAGATCCTGACTCTTGGCATTAGGTGTATGTGTCAGTAGATTGTCTATTATTTGAAATTGAGTAGTTCGAGAGCTTGTGTGGAAATTTTGGCTTGGGATAGAAATCCCCGATGTCCTAAAGGCCAGAGTCCATCTCGACCATCCATTGGCAAGGATGTGTGGACCATTGATAAAAAACCTTCACGTGTTCATAGTTCAATACTCCAAAATGTTGTTTTTGAAATTTTTGAAAATCTCTGAAGTCTCAAAGCCCAGAGTAATTCTAGACCATATATCTAGAATGGAGTCAGATCATTGATCCCTAAGTCATTGATAAATTTAGTGTTCAACAATTCAGGAGGAGGTGTTTATTTAGGTTGAAGAAGTCCCGAAGCCCCGATCTCGGAGTAAGAAAAGACCATTGATCCATGACGAAAGTCAGGCGTTCGCGATTTCACAGGTAATGTGTGTTGGATCAAAGAGAACGCCTGAAGCCTGGAGGAGTTCTGATGAGCCATAGAGCTTTTCATGGGGTGTAGAACATTAATTTTGGGACTAGTTCGAGAGTTCATGAATTCAAACTTTTGGAGGAATTGGGGTGCATTGGTTTTGAAACCTTTAAATATCAAAGCTCCAGAGTGTTGAAGTAGCACCTTTTGGTTAGTGCATGGTGCTAGCCCGTGGTCATATGAGATTTTTGCGAAAGAAAAAGGGCTAATGCCTGAATTTGATTTAAAATATAAGGGGGGGGGGGGCTTATATAAATGTGATCGTGAGTATTTGTGGGACTTGTAGAAGGAAATTAAGGGCCTGTGAACATTTAAAGAGGATCCAACAGGGATCTGAGAGCTGACTCAACTCCCATGTGAATGATCCTAGGCTAGGAGGTCACACGAGCCATGAGTGAAGGTGTGGGTTTGCATCAACAATGAACATAAGGTCACGACCAAATCCATGACCTCTACACATAGCCTCTCTTTACATTATAATCAAGTAGACAGGATTTTGGAAGAGAACATAGACATCTTCTCCTGAACCACCAGGGTACCGATGCACTCTCAAGTCAATCATCCAATTGATCTAACCCCTGGTGAAACTCTACCCAATGGACCAACCTATCATCATTTTCTAATGAAAAATGATGAAATCAGTTGCCAAATCCAAGAGCTTATTCAAAAGGGGCACATCCGATCCAACTCCTCTCCTTGTGGAATCCCAATTGTACTGGTGTAGAAGAAAGACAGGACCTGGAGGCTTTGCATGATTATAGAGAAATAACCAAGATCAAATTAAGGAAATGGTACCTAATTCCTTGCATTGATGACCTTCTTCACCAAATAAATGGGAAAAAGTTATTTAGAAAGTTTAACCTTAAGTTTGGCTACCACCAGGTTCCCATAGAACCGACTAATTAATGGAAGACAACATTCAGATCTAAAGAAGATCTCTTCAAATCGATCGTCATGCCCTTTGTCTTAAAAAATTCACCAAAAAAATTCATCTGGTTGATGGATGATGTATTGAGACCCTTCACCAAATATTTTATGGTATTATATATAGACAACATCCTCATCTTCAATAGAACGTGGTAAAAACACATGTAACATATTCAACAAGTTTTAAGTACTATGTGGCAACACAAGCTATATGCCAACTTGGAAAAATGATCCTTTGGCCTAAACATGGTCCAATACTTGGGCTACATTGTTGATGAGAATGGGGTACATGTGGATCTAGCTAATATCCAAGTCATCCGTGACTGGCCATGCCTAACCACACTTACCGATCTTCGTAGCTTTTTTGGGCTTGCCAAATTCTACCTTTGGTTTGTGTTGGGATTCTCCCATATTGCATGGGTCCTCAGCCAAGTGACCAAGGGTAGTGGCAAGGAAAACTTTTCATGTGGGGAGGAAAAAAAATGAGCATTTGATGATATGAAGCATCACTTGTGCTCATGTTATCAGAAAAATCAGTAAGTGAAGACACAAACTAATCTCCCTAAATTCCACATGAAGCTAGAACAAAACAAGAGAGAATAAAAAATTCACCATAGAATTCATTATCATATAAACTAGTCCAGAGAGGAACAAGTGACATACCTTTTAAATGACGCTTGATCCTCACTAGTGTTGTCCTCGTTGCTTCATCTTTATATTTTTGGGATGGTGAACTTGTTTTAAGAAGAACAAACCAACAAAGAGAGAGGGAACAAAGATATATATATATATATATATATATATATATATATATATATATTCCAATGAATGCTATGTATAAGATTGAGGAGTTATACAATAAAATCCAAAACACCTTTATAGGGAATAAATGTGTTGTTGCATTATATGAAAATGGAAAGTGGAAAATACAACCCATGCCTTGATGTTGCAAGATCCCTTTCAATGGCTCTTTTCTCCAACACACACACCTTTGCTCCAATTCCTTTGATGAAGAAGATCCACAATTTAACTTAGAGAGCTAAAGCAAAGCTATCTAAAGTATAATCTATAGTAGAACTCTTCATGGATATTCAAATCTTAGCCTTTTAAACCTTAGCCTTTTCCATGAAAGATCCTTCTTTATATAGGGTTAAAGAGGGATGGATGAGGATATTAGGATGATCCCACTAAATCAAATAAGAGAGTAAGATCCAAACCAATCGGAGGCCACCTCATATTCTAGAAGATTCCCTTCTAGAACATTCGTGAATTTTGACTTTTCCCTTGCTTAAGCATCGTCACACCCTATGCACAGGAAGCCTGTGATGATTCCATAGTCCATATTTAGTGTAGAATGTGACGATCAAGCATGGTTGCACCCCAAGCATAGAGTAGGGTATGATGATCATCCCTGTCATAGTTTCTTAGGGAGGAAAATCAAGCCACTTTTCTCTTAGATAAAGTCTCTTTTAATATTTTCAGGGAACATGGAAGTCAGTTAAGCACATGTCATTAGTTGATAACTCAGGTGACCAAAATAATGTGCAATAGAATTCCCCACAATGTATGAAGTTGGAACCTGTGATAGATGAAATACTTTGTATAATGTTTGTGTTGAAAACAAGGAGTTCATTGATCGGGAACCTTCAAAAAACCAAGCATCTGCATAATAATATAGCATCTTCTGAGGTAGTCATTCCCATACTCATACTACAAGTGACGCTATCATAAGTGTCAAGTTAATCATGGACACTAGACATACATTGTGGATCCATGTAATCATGATTCAGCATAGCCATGAGAAATATATTATGGATCTATGCTCTTAAGGAATTCAAATTCAGACATAGCCACAAGACATACACAGTGGATCTATGTGTCAGTACAAACTTATGAATACTCCATCGTAACCTGGATCGATACAATGAGATATAGGGTCTTCAATTCCATCATCTCTAAGTACGAATCTAGCCATGTGATTATAGGTGTCGAAGTCGAACATGGTAGACACCACTTGATTATCGGTCATTAATGAAAACCATTAACAAGTGCAAGGGAAATCACCATTGATGTCAATGAATCCCAAGTTACTCCTAGTAAAATCCAACGAGTGTGAATGAATGAGTTGCATTCGAACCCTCGATGAAATCTTCCAATCAGGGGCTAATGATGTGAACCCATTGCTGAAAGAGAGGAAATCTTCCATTAAGGCATGCAAGCTCCAAGGTACTTTGTGATTTCTAAGTCATGTTTCCAGATAATGAGTTGACGTCGACAGGAAAAGACTCATCATAGGAGGGCCTTCATGTATCCCCCATCAATGACATGAAATATGTAACATATTTGAAGTAGATCGGAGTATGAAGCGATTTGAAACTGACTGAGGGAAGGACGACATGGTAAAAAATTTATAACTGCAGATGTTTGACTCAATAGAAGTCTACTTTAGGTTAGAATTCTCTTGAACATATGAACGTCACGAAAATTGTCATGGAAGCATTGAATCAAAGGAGGACCCAACATATGAACTTGTGGATGGTCAAACGAGAGACAAATGGATTTCCCAACCCGGATACAATGATGAAGGGGGGTGTCATGTTTAATAGAGACTTTACTACCACTAACACAGTACAACGACACATTTCTTTTCCAATTTCCCCCCACCATTTTTGGCGAGTACCTCTTTATTTTTACACAAGCTTGAGGAGGATAACATATTCTTGTGATGTAATCTCATCCTTTAGATGAGTCCCTCAGAGTATTTTTAACGAACCCTAAGAAGGAGTGGCTCAATCCCATATGGGTCTTTTGATATTTATTTAATGAGTCCAAAGAAATAAAACTTTGGGCTTTTTCATGTTTAGAGAGTCTAAAAAACACTTAAAGAAAACTCCATAAAGTTCATTTTCGTAAGATAGTCTGATGATTCCAAAAAAGAGATAATCTACTGCTCATCAGACGTTTTCTTCAAATAATTTTACGAGCGTGAAAATAACAAGGTCTCTCGGCTATCTTTTCATGTTTAGGGATCTTGAAAAGATCTTAAAGGATACTCCATTTAATTCATTTTTTGTATTACCAACGCAAGTTCGAAAAAATGACAAAAGATTACTCAATTGCATTCTGATGGTTTCATGAGCATGAGAAAGAATTAAGACTGTGATCAAAGTTTTTCCTAAAAAACCCTAAAAAAATATGTTCATAAGAAAAACACACAAAAAAAATAAAAAATGTTGGACCCCTGCCAAACGTCTCATCCTTAGAACTTTCAATCTATAAAAGAAAACACTTTGCATATTTGGTTAGACTTTAGGGCATGGGTAAAATATAAAAAATAATTTAATTTTGCAATAAAATATGGTAAAAAACAATGAAATAGGTCAAAACAACCCGTTTACCATTTTGTTTTTCAATTTCACCCAAATAGTGCCCAAAACCCTCTTTTTCTCCCAAATTTCAATTATCAATTCTGGAGCACCTAGTGGATCATTTCGCAAACCATCTCCATCAAAAAGGTAACCATCTTCATATTTATCTTTTCATGGTTAAAATTTTTTTTTTATTGGTTTATTTTTTAGTTTGGGTCGATTTTTAAGGGGGATCAAAGAAAGGGTGTGATGATATCACTCTACAAGAAAGTAAAGGCCTGCAATGACCACAACTAAACTTTTGAAAAGATAAAATGAGCTAGGAAAACTTCCAAGAATTTATTTGTTATGATTCAAATTCTGCAATTTTTCTGTAATTCTGCAATTTTTCTTTCTGCAAAGTAACCTCTAGAACCTCTTCTAAACTTATAGTACTATCCCTTTTATTTCTTAAATTTCTAGCCTTCTTCCCAGTGAGCTTCATCTCAGTAATGGTTTTACCATTTAGATGCTTATCTTCTGTGGTCTTAGTTACTTCGCGTTGTTGAAATTCTTTCCTAGGGTTCCTGGATAATACTTCTTTTGTATTGAAAATAGGTAACTCAATCTTCTACGGATTCTCTAGTGTTATCTTAGCCTTGACATCAGAGTTTCTAGTATTAAATATCTTTGATCTTCTCTTATGTTCTTCAATCAAGTGCTCGATCCTTATGTTCATAAAGTCTTTTAACTCTTTCTTATTCTGTTCCAAAACTTCTTCTTCCTCTTTTTGTCTGGCTTGCTCTCTATCAATTCAAGGTTTTCCTATGAGCATGGTAAACGGGGTATTGTCTTCAACAAATTTAATAATCTCAAAGTCTTTCTCTGTCGAAGTTTCATTGGCAGTCATAGGTATCCGGGCAATCCTTCCACATAGGTTTAATAGCTTTCCTTTGAATAAACTTGTCCCTCCTAGGGAAGGGATCATGGCATGCTTTCCTATAGCTTCCCAAGTTATTTCTGGCATAATGTTCACTTGTGTTTCTTCATCAAGAATACAGTCAATGTCGAAGTCCCCTATTCTTTCTTTGACTTGCTCCTTTTCTTTGAATATCTCTGGTAATCAGACATCTTTATGTTCCTTCAGGTTTTCTTTTATCCATATTAATATTTTCTCTGATTCTTGTTGGGTTTCTTCCTTCTGGTCTTCTTGATTCAGATTCATCCTTTCCAACTTAGCGATTATTCTAGGGAAATCCAATACATCGTGGTCCAAAGCTTTGCAACAGAGACAACTAGTTTTTCTCTCAGGGCATTACTTAGCAAGATGTCATGGTCGTCTGCAACTGTAACAAAGAGTTAATCCTCTCTTTCTCTTCAATGATCCCCAACTCTTCTTGTACTGCAGACTAGGATCATAATGGCTAGCCTGCAAAAATTTATTTCTAGGATCCTGCATCCACTTGTTAGTCCAGACATTATTTCTATGCATAGGTATAACATATCTATCATTATACTTATCAGATCTATTCATATAAAACTGTCTTTCATCTATTAATGCCCTAGTTTTTCAGCTAGGACAAAATCTATCAAACATACCTAGATCCATGCTCTAGAAACAAAAAAAAATTCACTTATCTTACTTCTACAAAGCAAAAAGATTCCAGATCTAAGGAATTTTGACTATTTTTACCTTTATTAGAGCATAGATCTTACATATCTTTCCTCTTTTCTATAGATCTGACTTCTTTCTTTTAGAAATTTCCACTTTTACCTTTATTAGAGCACAGAGCATTCAGATCTCCCTTCTTTTCTTTAGATTTGATCTTCCTTTCTTCAGATCCAACCTTATTCCTAGCACAAAGCTTCACAGGTTGAGTAAAAATATGTGCACTAGGGAAACAGATCTATGCACAAAGATTTCTTTTTCACAAATTTTCTTCTTCCTCAGTTCCCAGCAATCACAGTTTCAGGTCCTAGCAACGAAACCATTTGTTGGCACAGGGGAACACCCAGGGTTCAACGCTTCAACAATGCACCAAAAAACCCTAAGTACCGGCCCTTTCGGTGACACCTGCGAAGCAGATGAAGTATCACCTGAGGTAGAGGCAGGGGTGGTTGCAAGACTCAGGTGTCTACAACCTTAGCTGGGACACAGATATGTGATTCCTACTCTTAGAAAGCACTTTAACATAGATCATTCATAAGTATTTAACCCTCATGGCACTTCACATATGGCATAGAACACCGCAACATTCACTTAGATCTAGGTTAAGTTAGTACTTAGCAACAACAAAATAGGTCTAGCACTCAACACTTTCATATATGTCAAATATATTCCCACACATCTAAGAAGCACAAAGCAAAGTGGATCTATCTAAGTATATCATAGAAAATAACATAACATAATCATATCAAGCACAACACATGGAAAGAAACCAACACATTAGGTCGAAGCACCGAGCACAACACACAAAGTTATCATGGTTCACCCCCACCCTGGGGCTACGTACACAAAGTATTCTTCTTCTTTATTAGCTTAGGTCAATCGAGTTATAGCACAGAGCTCACACTTGTACTTCGCATAGGACAGGAGATCTGTGCGCACCTCGCCAGATCCTCCTTCCCTAAGTAGATCTAGAAAACATCCTTCTTACAATCCATGCAATGAACACTTACATCACTTTCACTCAGCTCTGCAAGTCGATCACACAATATACACAAAGCCTTTACTAGCACTTATCTTATCTTCTCGCCCTCTCTTACATTGCTTAGAAACTTATTTATACTTTACAAAATAGGCCTAAACATGGGTAAACCCATGGGCCGACATCCCTTTCCCATTACATTAACCCAAACCCCTAAAAGGGCACCAAAAGTGGGCCAAGATCTTGTGATCTCTGCTTCGCCTGGCGCTCCATCTTTGACAGGTTGTCTAAGTCCAAAAATGGTCAAATATGACCAAGTGTTCCTCAAAACTTGGTCAAGGGCCAACAAGTTGTTGATTGAATAGATTGATAAGCCAATTGTACCAAACGTAAAGTCATTATGTCGTTATAACAAATATAGTCATTAGAGCGAGGTGCTATCCAAGGGTCATAAGACTCGGGGATTTCACCAACGGTGGTTTATATCATGTTAATCGAGGTAAAAAAGGAGTAGGAATATTGATTGGTGGAATGGGGAACGTACTCATTAATTATGAATCTTTTAAGATACCCACACTGACATTCTCATAACTGGGAGGTGTTTTCACAATGAAAGGTATGTTACTAGTATGAAAATCAGAATTAAAGAAGGCAAGTTGATCGACAGTGACAACGTTTCCTTGGTGAGGGAAATGTTGGTGCATAATTGATTAGACTAGGGTCCTTCTCATATTACCAACAAAAGGTACCATGCATTCTAGAGCACCGGAATTTTCATCTCCTCCAAAGAGTGGAAGTCTCACCTAAAGCATAACCAAGATAGAAGGATAGGGAAGGGAAAGGAAAATACTTAGGTGGGTTCACAAAACCTTCAAGATTCACCATGATATTGCACAAGACAAGCTAACTATAGAACATATCTGAACTCATACACACAGGAACTGAAGATACTTAGGTTTCAAAAAGCATTCATACATAGAAACATCATATGGAACTTATGAAGCATAAATAAGTACTGTAAAGATACAATGAAGAAGCATAAACATAGAATGAGGCAACATATTTCAAAATTTTTGATCCTTTTTTATATATTATCATCAAATCTTGTCAGATATAACCTCAAAGATACAAATTAATGATTTGTTACAGACTTCTGGCTGTGGACAAATATCACAGAGATCTATTTTCCCAAATTGTATACAGATTACAATTATAGAACTAAAAGCCAACTTATCAACAATAGACAACAACAAGAAGAACAACATGAACCCCCAAAAAATGGGAGAACCCTTTTAAAATTGTATTCATCCCATATATATAATCTAAGTAGGGTCTTTTGGATTTAGGCTCACGTTCTTTCTTGTTCTGTTGTAATAGATATTTCCTTGCTAGTGTTGCGTTGTCCTTTTTCGCAATCGATTTATGTTACTTTTCCTTTCTTTGTAGTCCAACTTTTTGTAGCTTACACAACTCATGTTAAGACAAAAGTGGGACTTTATTCCTTCTTGCACAGATTCCAATCCAAAAAATAAGGGCCCAATAGGCTCCAACCACAATCCTTGACTCACCCTCAAGTCAAGTACTTGGATCTTTCAGAGCTTCAAGGAGCATATGTTGCTTTCCCTTGTCTTCCTTTTCCTCTTTCCTTTCCTCTTCTTATTGTACTTTATTTTCCTCTGCCTCTTCAAACGAAGAGCCCAACTCTGGGACCAACTCGAAGGATCGCTTCTTGACTTCCTGAAATATCCCAAATTTATCCTTCCATTTCCTAGCAAGGACTAAGGCCTCAACGACGAACTGTTGGGTCGCATATGTGATACATTCCTTGGGCCTAAATGCAACCAAAGAGTTCTATTCAGAGTATGTTTTTTCATTGACTTGATGTATTTTCATGTAAACTATCTCAATGATAGTTTGAAAGTCACAGAACTCCTTCTTGGCTATCGATTGCGCCTCAAATAGGGTGTTCAACTCATTGTCCACTTGTTGAATTTGACCGAACTTCTTTTTTTTCTCCAGTGGATCCATAGTAGATGCAAATTCCACATTCAGCAAATAGATTATAGTGCTCATATCCTCCAAATTCTAGTTGCATATAGTGAAGATGCCCGTCCAATCACTAACTTCTCTTAAACTCTTTGTGCACTCAATTATGCACTTGTGTAGTGTTGCTTGGGCATTTTTGACTTCTGGCACTATTTTTTCCATCTACTCCTGCAACTTCCGAGTGTGTTGATCTTCTTCTTGTTGATTCTTCCACAATTTCACATACATATGCTCAACTCGAATGGCCAATTGTGACCATGCTCCTTAGAGAATTTCAATCTGATGCTCCAGATATCCTACATCACTGGCTTCTGGCAGTTGGGCTGCGACCTTCTAAATTTCCATCTAGGCTTCAATAAGCCTTTCCTTAACTATTTCCAGTCTATGCTCCACCTAGATATTCTCCTGTTCTTCCTATTTTCTTTCTGCTTGCACAAGGATTGCTTCCTCCCTTGAAAACTATACAAACATTTCAGCATGTTGGAGCCTCTTCTCTAGTTGATCAATTGATGATCTGATCATTCCAACTAAATTGTTTGCATGCCACTGTGCGAGGTCAGCAAATGAAGGGGTGGCATCCCTCGGTGCTCGAATATGAAATGGAATTCCACTGGTCATTGAGTGTTCTAAGAGATTCTATGCCTCCTCCTCTCTTGTAGATGGTCCTGGAACAAGCCTCAACCTGAAAAATGATGGTAGGAGTGTTAGAACCTTTGTTCCAAACAGATAGAGTTGCAACAACTCTGCGCACTGTTGATGGTTTTGGAGAACTAGCTCCATCTGTTCTTGAACTGATGTTGGGCTTTTCCCTGAAGTTGTATCTGGTTCCTTCTGAAAGTCTGGTAGGTCCACCTCTTTATATGCCTCTGCTTCCAGAGTTGTGCACCCCATGGCACCCTCAACCTTAGTTGTTGAGGCAGTGTGAGGGTTACTTTGAACTTGTGGATTCTCTATTGTTTGAGTGTCCTTATGTTGCACAAAAGGTACAATATGTTGGTCCTGGGCTTCATGGTTCGGGCCAGTCAGTTGCATTCTCTGTGCAAGTACTTATGGATTTTGACCAAGAAGTTTTGGTCTCTTCTTAGGTAACTTTGGTCTTGTTTCTGGGAATTTCGGCCTTTGCTCAGGTAGTTCCGGGGAATCGAGCTACATGGGTTTTAGATCAATGGTTTGGGGTGGATTGTTGGTTTCTTGGTGTGGCGATTAGGGTTATGGTGGTGATCGAGGTTTCTCAATGATGGTGGTGGATGTATGGGTGTCAGGATCAGGGTCATCCTGAATATGTATGATGGGGGATTTTCAAACCGTTGAGCAAGTAAGGAGGACGATGGATGAGATGGATTGGGAGTTCATAACCTTTCTCAGACAGACCCCTATCCTGAGATTCTTAGCCATTGGTTCTGTAATGAACGGAGTGCTAAGGATTTTGTTGACATCCTTACCTGTCAACATAGCTTGCTCTGGCAGTTTTGAGAACATCGACAATGTTCTTTTATTTCTCTCTAATGGCTGCATCTCTTCCTCTTATTCAAAGTTTGTTTGTGCTAGAGATTCTTTATTCTGAGCTTCTGATCCTGAGATTGGTCCTAACCCTACTTCTTTACCTTTCTTCTTTAGCAGCTCAATCGAAAAAAGATAGTGCATCCCCAAATTGCATGGGTTGCATTTAACTCTATGCGATGACATCACATCCTCATTGAAGGCCTCCTCATCCAAGTAGAATGGTAGAATCCATGATTGGAAGTATTCCCTACTGGCATACCTAGGCCACACAAACATATGGTGTCAGTTCATGATGAAGGATATGCTCCTTGTATTGAATTTGAGGAGCTTCGGTGGAATGTGAAACCTATGTGTTGCATCAATGAGCTTATTGTACCACTTGGAGAATGTCATGTTGTTGAAGGTTGTGTTCTCTGAGTCCTTCCTTGAATGACAAGGCTCAAACAAATTTTCTAGGCGCCCCTTATCTACCACCGCCAATGGTCTTTGAGCAGGTGGAATCCACTTGAGAATTGCAAATGCAAGAAACAAGTATCCATATGTGAAGGTTCATCCCTTCTCCTAGTATTCCTCGCAAGTGATGCAGACCCATCGGCCCTATGACTGAGATCCACTGACAGGATCTTTCTTTAACCCCTTTGAGCCAAATCAGCTCTTTCGGATTCCCTGCTGGAATCTATAGTTTATCGATCCACAGGTCCTTTTCAAAACTCGCAATCCTGCAAGTTCACGAGTCGTAACTTCTGACTCTTCCTCTCCAATCTCGCGATACCCGATATCATGAAATGGGTACAACTCTTCCTTTGTCAGCGCCCTTCGTGCATGACCACCAGCTAGGCTTAACTGCTAGTGCCTCTCGCTACTCGTGCCTTCGTGAGTTTCAATGTCCAACCTTCGTTCTCTTACCTCACGAATGTATGAGAAGAGAGAAGTCAACAGAGTGTTGACTCCCTTCCTCCTGGTGACACGTGTTCGCTTGTCTGTCACACAGGCCCCACCTTAAGGTTCTACCATGTGCCTACACTTGTGCCTCGACTCTTGACACTTCACGACTTTTTATGTATAAAGTGACTCCTTTCAACCTCCGAACCCCCAAATGCACGAAATGCGATGGGGTTCATGATCCAACGGTCCTCCCATGACCTGGATCCAATGGCTATCCTTGCTCCTCGTGATTTCGCGACTTGGAGCACCCAACTCTTGGGCTCTCACTCTGTGAACCTCCGATTTTACGAGATCCCTTCGATCTCTACCACCTGTCCCCCTCAGATGGATGCTCCTGATCTTCTCGCGACTTCACCACTCGCGAAGTTGAAGGACTTCCTTCTCTAAGCTCGGATGTCTGAATCCCTGATAGAGAGGATCTCATGACATGTGTCCTCCTTCCAGCGAATGGCTCAGGTTCTTTCGCTATTTTGCGACTTCGCCTTTTGCGACCTTGCAAATCTTGATGCAAAGGTTTTAAACCTTCAACCCATGAAACCCCGAAATGAGATTATGTGAGTGATCTGACGGCCCCTATTGGCTCAGATCCTACGACTCTAATATCCCCTAGTCTTAAACTTAAAAAAGTAGTCACCGTAACCTTCTTTCTCCTCTGCAAGATCTGACGGCTTCCAGGACTTCATGAATTCTCCATGGAGAATTCTGACCGTCAAATTTCTCCTTGACAGTTCCTACAAAATGAACAAAGTGTTCCCTTACGGAACTTGTCCTCCTGCAAAACAACTTCACTGTGCCTCCTTCTGACAATTCAAGGCACTAACTATTCTGATATTTTACCACAACCTAGAGTCTTCAAAAAGACTCCTGCATGCACTCCTTGTGTCAATCTTCAAATACTTCCAAGTATTTGAATTCTTCGACTCTGCGCACTCTCTACGACAACAATCCTTCAACAATTTCACTCAGGTTGTAGCTCTAAGACTTCACTTGGCCTGCGCACTCCTTACATGGCTCCTGTGCTCAACTTGCACTTCTGCGAGAGTGAGAACAATGTTATCCCTCCTGATCTTTCAGAGATTGAAACTTTGAACCCGTCAACGCACTCCTTGCGGATGATTTCGTTGCACTCCTTGCAGGAAAACTCTGGCTTAGGAAGAGAAACAATTGAAACTCACTCCTTACTCTCCCTCTCTTCATATTTCAAACATTAAATATGAAACCATACATTCATGAATCAAAGAAAATGCATAACAGAGAGTAAACAAGAATATATCAATCAACATGTACAACACAGAAAGAAATTGAACACCATGAGTCTGAACTAAAGATTTTTGTATTAATCTAGAACTTCTATACATGGGTTTTTTTAATCTACACAGCTCTCTTCTTCTTCTTCTCTATGCTCTCTTGATTATGATGCTAATCTTTCTAATGTTACAAGTGAGGGTGTCTATATCTGTTTTCCCTCCGGCTCCTAAAACTGTCTAATCTAAGAATTCAAAGCTACCTACTTACATTTACTAGCATAAATGCCTCTTAGTCCTTCAGACGAGAGTGAGACGCTCAAGGTATGATTACAATCTACAAGTACACCCTTTCTTAATTGTTTCATTTACGTTTGGCGTATCAAACTTCAAAACATTCAAACAATTCATCATGTGCAAAAATTCATTGACATTTTATCCCACGCTCGCTTGTTGTTGGCGATGTTCCTGCATCATACTCCCTCACTTGAAAATTTTCATGGGCTCCTATCCATGAGATTTCACATGATCTATCCATGCTTCTGGATCTCTACTTCATTTTCCCAGTTGGCATCTTCAACTGGATGTCCCTTCCACTTGACCAAGTATTCAAAATATTCCTTTCTCCTGGTTCTCTTACTAACTCTTTTGTCCAGTATGCTTTCTATCTGTGTCTTCTCTGCAACTGGCATTTGTTTAGTCCACTAAACCTCTGGTTTTTCATCACTTGTTCCTAATTCCTCATATTTGTAAGTTTATAAATCTGATATGTTGAATATCGAATAAATTTTGATCCCATCTGGTAATTCAATCTCATAAGCATTTGCCCCAAATTTCTTCAAGACCTTACATGGTCCAATTTTCTTCATTTTCAATTTGTTATATGTCCCCTTCGAAAACCTTTCCTTTCTCAAGTGTGCCAGAATCAAATCACCAACCTCAAATTGAAGTTGTCTCCTGTTTTGATCTTCTCTGCACTTATACTCTTGGCTCGAGTTTTTCAATCGCTCCTTCACCTGGCTATGAAGTTCCTTCATTGCTTCGACAAAATTCTCTGCACTAGCACTTCTTGTTGCATTCTGTTCTAAATCTCTCAGTTTAGATACTCCTGTTGGTTGTGTCCCATAAACTATTTGAAATTGGCTCTACCCTATGCTTCTGTTGATTTAATCATTATAAGAAAATTCCGCCCGTGGCAGAATATTGTCCCACTGACTGTGGTGTTCAGTCACCAAACTCCTCAACAAGTCTCTCAAACTTCTGCTCACAAATTCTGTCTGTCCATCCATCTGAGGATGATAAGATAAACTGAACGACAAGTTTGTTCCCATATTTTTCCATAAGTTCCTCCAGAAGTTTCCCACGAACTTGGTGTCTTGGTCCGAAACTATGCTGCTTGGTAAGCCATGAAGTCAAATGACTTCTTTGAAAAACAGATTCGCAATGTGAGTTGCGTCACTGGTTTTATGACATGGTATGAAGTGTGCCATCTTAGAAAATCTGTCTACCACTACAAAGATCGAGTCAAACACTCTTTGTGTTCTTGGAATCCCCAATATGAAGTCCATGCTTACTGCATCCCACGGCCTCTCAGGTATGGGTAACGGTTGATAAAAGCATGTATTTTGCCTCTTTCCTTTTGAATGCTGACAAATTCTACATCTGTCCATGAGTATTTTGACGTCTACTCTCATTCTTGGCCAAAAATATGATTCGCTTAAATTTGAGAATGTCTTGTCATGACCGAAATGCCTGACCAATCCTCCATTGTGTTTCTCCTTCAACAAATTCTCCCTCATGAAGCATTTTGAAATACAAAGTTGATTACCCCTGAATAACAATCCATCTTGGATCATGTATTCTATCCACTGGATTCTATCCCTGAGAATTGGATTCTCAGCTGCTTCATATGCCTCTTTAAAATCTGGATCATCTATGTATATGTCCCTGAGATCATCAGAACACAATGTTTTGACTCTGAGCTACTGCAACAACAAACATTTCTTGGTCAAAGTATCAACAACTTTGTTAGCAGTTCCAGAAATATGCTTAGTTACAAAAGTAAAGTTCTGCATGTATTCAACCTATTTAACATGTCTTTGATTCAACTTCTCTTATTGAGTCACAAATTGCAAAGCATGATTGTCACTGTATAAGACAAACTCCTTCGAGATTAAGTAATGTCTCCACTTCTTCGATGCCTGAATAATAGCATATAACTCCTTGTCATACGTGGAGTATTTCACTATTGTTTCATTCATATTCTTGCTGAAGTATGCTATCAGTCTGTCTTCTTGGCTCAAGATTGCCCCTATTGCAAATCCACTTGAATCACATTTTACTTGAAATCTCTTTTTGAAATCCAGCAACACCAAAATTGGTTGTTCCGTGATTTTTGTTTTCAACAAATTGAAGCTTTTATCAGCCTCTTCTGTCCAGTGAAAAGAATTGTGTCTCTTCTTCACTGTGTCCATCATCAATGCACTAATTCCACTAAAATTCTTGATGAACTTCTGGTAGAAACTAACCAATCCATGAAAAATTCTCACCTCAAAGATATTCTTTGGTGATGGCCAATTCTTAATTACCTCCACCTTATCTGGATCCATCCTCAACTTATCTGTAGAAATAACAAACCCCAAATAAATGAGCTTTGTCTTCATGAATGAGGATTTCTTCATATTTATCAACATATTCTCTTGTTGTAGCCTCTTTATCACTATAGCCAAATGTTTCAGATGCCCTGCCTCTGTTTTACTGAAAATCAATATGTCATCAAGATACACAATGACAAATTTTCCAATGAAATCCTTCAGGACTTCATTCATCAATATCATGAAGGTACTTGGTGCATTCATTATACCAAACAACATAACAAGCCATTCATACAATCCTTCATTAGTCTTGAAGTCTGTCTTCCATTCATCACCTTCTCCCATATGAATCTGATGATATCCACTTTTCAAATCAATCTTCGAAAAAAAAATTTCCCCACTCAAGAAATCCATCAAATCATCCATTCTTGGCAATGGCAATCTATACCTGATGGTAATCTTGTTAATTTCTCTTGAGTCAGTACACATCCTCCAACATCCGTCTTTCTTCGGACTGAGTATTGTCGAAATAGCACACGGACTCAAGCTTTCTCTAACCAACCCTTTGTCCATTAAATCCTGGACCTGTCTTTTGACCTCTTCATTCTCCTATGACGTCAATCTATATGCTGCTTTATTTGGAAAACTAGCTCCAGGTATGAGATCAATATGATGACTCACACTTCTGATTGGTGGAAATGAACGAGGTAGTTTGTCCACTACTATGCCAGCAAACTCTTCCAACAATTTCTGAACCTCTTCCGGTAAATCATCTACCCTTGTACTGGTGAAAACAATTTTAGGCTTCCTGACCACAATGAATTGTGGTTCCTCCTTCTTCTTAACCTATGTAAGAAGTTCCTTCCCACTCATGAGAAGTACAATGTTGCTTACTTCAGGTTTTACCTCCTTATCTTTGATTGGAAGTAGCATGTGATTTCTCCCATTCTTCTCTAGGGTGTATGTGTTCTTTCTCCCATCATGAATAAAATTTGTATCATATTGCCATGGTCTACCCAACAATATATGACAAACATCCATAGGAATAACATCACAGAGTATTTCATCTTTATAGCCTCCTATTTTAAACTCAACTAAACATTATTTAGTGACATTTACCTGATGTCCTTTTTGTAGCCATGAAACACTATATGGGCTTGGATGTTCAATACTCTCCATCTCCATCTTTTCTACCATCTCTGTAGAAATAATATTATCTATGCTACGACTATCCACGATGACTTTTCATACCCTATCTTTGGTTTTGCAAGTGGTCTGAAAAAGTCTGTTCCTTTGGACCGAACTCTCCACCTCCTTCTCTGGTGTTAAAAGAAATTTTCGCATCATCAATGATCTTCCACCTTCAGCATCCTCTGCCTCAACATTACACCTCTGTTCTTCAGCGATGTGAGTCTCGCCACCTTCTTTCTTCTTATTTGGACATTCATAATATTTATGTCCGACCTTTCCACATCTGAAGCATTTCACTACTCCACCTCTTCCTCTTCCTCTACCTCTGGTACGAGGAAAAATGTTTCCATTAGCATACTGACCTCTTTGTTCGTTATACTGACCTCTCTGTGAGCTTCCACCTCTCTCAGTTTGAGATTGAGGTTTCTTCCACTCTTCCTTAGGTTTCTGATTTTTATCCCGGGAAACTAATTTTCCTCTGGGCTGACTTCTGCCTCGTTCTCTTTGACCTTGTTTTCAACTCAGCTTCTTGTCAGCCTTTAGAGCCATCTGATAAGAATCTTCCACCATTTGGATGGTCATCATGCTCATCTCATCCTAAATGTTGTATCTCAGACCATTCATGTACCTAGCAACGTTTTCATCATCACTTTCCCGATGACCTGCTCTGATGTTCAGCCTGTAGAATTCTTCAGTGTACTCCTTCACTGACATCAGCTTCTGTCTCAAATTTTTCATTCTCCGAAATAGAGTAATCTGGTAATCCATGGGAATGAATTTCTCTTTCATCTTTGCGATCATCCTATCACAACTCTTGATTTTATGCTTGCCTTTGAAACGTATGCCAACTTGTAGCTCATCCCGCCATAATGCTACATGTCCTTTAAGTCTTGTGACAACATGTTTGACTTTCTTGTCTTCCTCGACATCTTCATAGTCAAAATATGTGTCGAGAGATCTAATCCATTCTAGAAGCTCCTTAGCATCCATATTTCCTTCATATACTGGAATATCCATTTTTTCCTTAGCACCCATTCTTGCAACAACCCTAATCAGGCGTTCATTTTCTGCATCTTCTGCTGTGACTTCTTCTCTTTCATGTCCAACTTTATCTTCACTTTCAGACTCACTGACATCTCCAACACCAACTGTGCACCTCTGATATGTCTCCATGTCCACAATTTTGGCGCATATGTCACGCATCTCTCTTTCCATGGCTGGATTTAGCACCTACCTACCCCTTCCTCTTGGCATTTTCATTTCCTCTGGTGGATCGGGTGTTTGCCTGTCCCTTCTTCTCGATGGCATGGCTAAGATTTTTAGTCTCGCTTTCCCTATCTGAAATATACAAATAGAGTCAAGCTCTGATACCAAAAATGACGCAGACCTATCGGCCCTCAGACCATGATCCGCTCACAGGATCGTTCTTTAACCCCTTTGAACCGAATCGGCTCTTTCAGATTCCCTACTGGAATCTGCAGTTTATCGATCAACAGGTCCTTTTCACAACTCGCAATCTCGTGAGTTCGCGAGTCGTGACTCCCAACTCTTCCTCTCCAATCTCGCAATACTCAAGATCATGAAATCGGTAAAGCTCTTCCTTTGTCAGAACCCCTCGTGTGTGACCACCGGCTAGGATTAATTGCTAGTGCCTCTCGCTACTCGCGCCTTCGTGAGTTTCAACATCCAACCTTCGTTCTCTTACCTCATGAATTTCCAAGAAGCGAGAAGTCAACGGAGTGTTGACGCCCTTCCTCCTGGCGCCACGTGTTTGTCTATCTGTCACACAGGCCCCACCTTGAGGTTCTACCACATTCCTACACTCGTGCCAAGGCTCTCGGCACTTCATGACTTTTGATGTTGAAAGTGACTCCTTTCAACCTCTAAACCCCCGAATGTGCGAAATGCGATGGGTTCCTGATCCAACGGTCCTCCCGTAACCTGGATCCAAAGACTATCCTTTCTCCTCACAATTTCATGACTTGGAGCACCCAACTCTTGGGCTCTCACTCTATGAACCTCTGATTTCATGATATCCCTTCGATCTCTACCACCTGTCACCCTCAGATGGACTCTCTCGATCTTCTTGTGACTTCTCCACTCGCGAAGTTAAAGGACTTCCTTCTCTGAGCCCCGATGTCTGAATCCATGATAGAGAGGATCTCATGACATGTGTCCTTCTTCTAGCGAATGACTCAGGTTCTTTCTCTATTTCGCGACCTCGCGAATCTTGATGCAAAGGTTTTAAACCTTCAACCCACGAAACCCCAAAATGAGATTACGTGAGTGATCTAATGACCCCTGTTGGCTCAAATTCTACGACTCTAATCTCCCCTAGGATTAAACTTAAAAATACACTCACCGTAACCTTCTTGCTCCTCTACAATATCCGACGGCTTCCGAGACTTCATGAATTCTCCACGGAGAATTTCGACCGTCAAATTTCTCCTTGAGGATTCCTGCGAAATGAACAAAGTGTTCCCTTACAGAACTTGTCCTCCTGCAAAACAACTTCACTGCGCCTCATTCTGAAAATTCAAGGAACTAACTCTTTTGAGCTTTGACCACAACCTAGAGTCTTCAAAAATACTCTTGCACACACTCCTTGTGGAAATTCTTCAAATACTTCCGAGTATTTGAATTCTTCAACTCTGCGCACTCTCTGCGACAGCAGTCCTTCAACAATTTCACTCAAGTTGTAGCTCTAAGACTTCACTCGGCTTGCACACTCCTTGCACGACTCATGTTCTCAACTTGCACTTTTTCGAGAGTGAGAACAATGTTATCCCCCCTGAGCTTTCAGATATTGAAACTATGAACCCTTCAATGCACTCCTTATGGATGATTTCACTACACTCCTTGCAGGAAAAATCTAGCTCGGTTAGAGAAACAATTGAAACTCACTCCTTACTCTCCCTCTCTTCATATTTCAAAAATTAAATATGAAACCATACATTCATGCATCAAGGAAAACGCATAACAGAAAATAAACAAGCATATATCAATCAGCATGTACAACACAAAAAGCAATTGAACACCATGAGTCTGAACTAAAGATCTTTGTATTAATCCAAAACTTTTGTACATGGGTTTTTTTACTCTACACAACTCTCTGCTTCTTATTCTCTATGCTCTCTTGATTATGTTGCTAATCTTTCTAATGTTACAAGTGAGGGTTTCTATATCTGTTTTCCCTCTGGTTCCTAAAACTATCTAATCTAAGAATTCAAAGCTACCTACTTACATTTACTAGAATAAATGCCTCTTAGTCCTTCAGACAAGAGCGGGACACTCAATGCCTGATTACAATCTACAAGTACACCCTTTCTTAATTGTTTCATTTACGTTTGGCGTATCAAACTTCAAAACATTCAAACAATTCATCATATGCCAAAATGCGTTGGAATTTTTTCCCACGCTCGCTTGTTGTTGGCGATGCTCCAACGAGTAACTACTCAAATTGAAAACACTGCCATTGGCACAAAAATCCACCATTGATAATGCATCCAATGTGAATTTTCCCTTGTAGTATGACCTGGTGACTTTTTTTTCCATGATGTAGCATCTAGTCCTAACTGTCTCTAATAGTATGGGGTCGATTTTGGCTATGCGCCCCCCGCCCCTCTGTGTGTGGAACCTTTCATATAGGATGGGCTCCCCTTTCTTTTTTTCATGCTTGTGGGGACCCTGAAATTCTTTGGACATGTATTTTCCTTTGAGGGATAGTCCCATAAGCTGGTGGATTTCCTCGACATGGATTGGATATCACCTATCCAACTAGAGACTTCAATCATCCACCCTATTGATTAGGAACTTGGTGCACCACGCAACTTCACCAGTGGTACTGAACATTGGAAGGTCCTTGATGTTCATGATAATTGAGTTAAACAGGTTGATAAATTTGAGCTTTGACACGAATTGCATGCCTCCCAACTCATCTAGAGCGATACTCCATAAAAATTTTATGTTCATCTGGGGGAACAAGACTTGATTTGTTAAGTCGAGATCGAGGATCTTCACCTGCTCCACCTTCCCCTTGAGATCATCCACGACCTCAACCCAGGGGTTGTAGGGATCATCTGGAACTACATCTTTGGAAATGACGCTTTGGCTCCCTGTAGTTCTCGGCATTGTGAATTATGGATTATCAAAAAATTCCATAGCGAAACAAGGATTGGAGTCACAACTACGAGTCTCATTATTACACAGGGTTTCTCTCTCTGTAGAATTTGAATATATCTAAGTGCGTTTTTGGAAACAATGCATCCTACACCCGGATGGGGTGTTAGGGCCAACCACCTGGCGCACAGAGGAGACGCGGAGAAGACAACAAATCACTGAGCCATGTGCCCGCCTCGTGCCTACTTCTATCGATGCCCTCCTGCATTAAATTGATTTTACAACGATGGGAGGGGAATTTACTCAAGCTCCCTCGACCTCCATATCGCAGAGTGCAATGACTCAATTTGTTTGTGTTCTCGTTCCACAGCTCCGGTCTGGTTCTGCTGGTCTTCTCATGGTGCTTATACCACCCCGGTCGCTCCTTGTCCTCCCCCTTGGTCTAGCAGACCATTCCCACTTACCAAGCCATGTTATGTCGTGCCAACGAGTTAGACCACGCAGGGGTTATCCCTGGCACCCTCGATGACCTCGCACTTTAGCTTCCCCCCCTGGTTCTCCTTCAACTTTATCCTCACCACTCCGACTACCTGAGTTATCCATTCACACTCCCTCCACCGTACCCATTCTAAGCTTCGACTGTCTAGCCATAATTGATACTAGCCCAAACCCTTCTTGGTACCACCTCTTAGATCCTTCAACCGCGAGATACTCTTTGCCTCCTCCTACGCCAGATTTTGCCTCCACGAAATCACCCATGGGGACGCCCTCTCATAGTCGACCAACCTGTAACAAGGAGTCGATGTCCTCTAACCCAGCAATGGACTTGTTGTCACGAGAAAACCTTACCATCCTTTATGACTTGGTCTTCAAACTCCATCAAGGAGTGGATGACCTCCATTTTTTATTACAGCATGTGGATGGGAGTCTTTCAAACCTCCTCCAGCTTCTCTCCACTGACCAAGAAGCCCCTCCTGCAGCTTCAAAAGAATCACCTTCCACTGCAAGTGACAACGAGAGTTGCAGGAAGCAGGGTGCAACAGAGGACGACGAGGAGCCGATTCGGCAGGAGCTCACGCAAGAATTCATGGCCACAGACAAGCAGGAGCAAATACCGTCGGGCAACGCTGAGATTGTTAAGGGACCGGTTCGACAGGAGGTCAAGGAGGCAGTCGTCATTAGTCTGCAGGTGCTCACCCCGATGGTAGATTTTGAGATAGCTTCTAACAAGGACACGTGCACCAGGGGCGATGACATGCAATGGGCAACCAGCAGGACACCTGTCGAAGAGGAGCCGTGGCCAGGATTTCTGCCAGAGTATGTGCCAGACTATACGCCAATTGTCTAACCCCTATAGGGTTTTTTTTTTTCATTTAAATATTCCTCTAATGACATCTTTGTTAGCTAAGCTTTTTGTTTATTTTAAGACTGATAAGAACTCTGGTGTTAGAATTGCCCGGTTGGCTGAACTGGTTTCTCCTTATGGAGCAGTTTAGGGATTACAACCTGGATTAAACTCAGTTTTTTACTTTTGGTTTGGTCCTTGGAAGGCCTTTATATATAGAATTACTTACTTACAAAAAAAAAAACAATGCATCCTACAGTGAGTTCTCAATGTTAGGTATGTGTTATATTCTTTTCACAAGTAGTAGTGTCATATTATTTGAAAAAAAAATTCTACCTCGAGAAACGTGTCATGTATTTAGGTGGTTTTTTTAGCACATGGTTTTTGCCGATGGTTTTCTATTTCTGATTAAAGAATTAGGGTTTTGGACTAATCCAGGTCATTGGATTAGGTTTGGATGCCACTGGCTCCTATGTGTATATTGTATTGTAAACAATGTAACATAATGAATGAATATAATATATGTTGGTTTTCCCGGTTTAGATTTCTAGGGGAAAAATATCTTTGTAATGTTTGTATTTTCCATTGTACAAGGTTAGAATTTACAATTATTACACAGGCTTTCTCACTCTGTAGAATTTGAAAATATCTAAGTGTGTTTTGGGAAACAATGTGTCCTACAATGAGTTATCAAAGCCTTATACTCAGGCTTAGCTGGAAGGTTCAGTAATAAATAGTATTCATCATTACCCTATAGACGTATCTTAGATCTGAGTTTTTCGACGAGACTGGTTAACAAGGTAAATCCTATTGGGTGATTATGGAATTTACTGTGCAATTTGGATAGAGACGTGGTCGATTTCTGACCTTATTTTTTGACCGATGAGAATCCCATTGTGAATACCGATGGAATCTTCACGTATCGCGGCTTTATGTATTAACTGAATTTAGACAAGGTACCATAATAGTAATAAAGACTTTGAATGGAATGGGTTTGTGTGGCACATGGACTCGGGTTGCTTTCGTTTTTGTTCTCCCTTCGACCACAAAGGGGGTCCCCATCATATTAATAACTTTCATTAATGAGTTCTTGATGCTTCTGATCCTACATTGTTGAGTAAGCAGTTCTTTATCAAACAACACTTAGATAGAAAAAGAAATGAACTACATGTCATGTCGCAACACTGCACATGTCGACTTTATTAACTGAATTTACAAAAAATGTAGAAAACTCAAATCTAACTAATATACATGCTCCTTCAGACTAGAGAAACAATAATTTAGCTCAGTTCTGATACATATAGGGTTTCAGCTGAGTGCCATTCACCCATCCTGGATTTAACATACCATCTAGTTGTGCAAGTCTGACTGCTCCAGAAGGTCAGATCTCAACAACTATAAATGGTCCCAACCAATGCATGTGCAACCTGCCTGGATGCTTCTAGTACCGACTGTCATAGAGTAGGACCTTGTCTCCTTGCGCAAATACTTTAGTCTTAATGTGTCTGTCATGCCAAGATTTTTTCCTTTCTTTCTCAACTGACTGATGCAAGTCTGCTAAAAACCCAGTCTCTTCAAGTTCTTGTAACTCCTTGAGTCTCTGCACAACTGATTCTTCCTCTGACATGTGTGTGATCTTTACAATGTACAAACTTGGAGTAATGAATTTTGCAGGCACCATAACCTCTTTCCCATAAAATAGATGAAATTACATGTACTTGTGGATTTTCTTTGTGGTTTTCATGTACGCCCATGGTATTTTTTGAACTCTGTCATCCCAATATTCCATGTTTGTGAAACAAACCTTCGTTAACCCTCTCTCCATAATCTTGTTAAATGCCTCTACTGTGTCATTAGCTTGTGGGTGGTAGGGACTAATTTTATGATGTTGGATCAAGAAATATGTTGTAATATTTGATATGGTACTATTGATAAATGAGGTCCCTCATCATTGGTCAGACTCCTAGGACATCCAAATCGAGTGATAATATTTTCAAAAATGAACCTAGCAGCAGTATCGATTGAACAATCATAAACAATTGTTGCCTCAACCCAACTTGGAAGGTAGTCAATTGTGGTAATAATTTACCTATCCTTTGAATGCTTAGTTGTGGGGATGATCGAACCAATGAAGTCAACCTCCCACTTCTCAAATGATTGTATATCTCAAATTGGTTGAAGTGGCAATTCATCTCGTCATGATGGCTTACCACTCTTTGACAACCATCGCATGATCTAGAATATTCCTTTGCATCCTTGAAGAGAGTGGGCCACCATAGTCCATCTTGGAGGACTTTATATGTATTTTTCCTTCATCCCACATGACCTCTCTTGAATCCACTGTGGCACTCCCACAATATATCCTGTCTTTCATGATCCAAGAAAAATCTCCTGAGGATACTATCTAGTCCCTATTTATACAATTTCCCTGCAATCAAATGATAGTCCACTTCTCTAACCACCATATGGTGTTTCTGGGTTGCAAAATATGTTTTTGCGCAGGATCTTGTACTTAAGAAGAATGTTATGTCTTCTAGGTATTCTGGTATGTCCTCAACCTAAAACAGGTCTGCATATGGGAGATGATCATCAATTTCTCTGCCACTTTTTCCTGACTCTAATCTAGACAGGTGATCCAGATCTACATTGCATCTTCCACGCTTAATGATCACTTCAAAGGAATATTCATGAAACAGTAGCAACCATCTAAAAATTCTCCCTTCCAACACAGGTTTGTTAACTAGATAATTTAAAGCAGAATGATCAGTAAAGAACTTAAAATGAGAACCTAACAAATAATGTTTAAACTTATGCAAAGCGTAAATCATATCCAATCCCCCCCTTTATGTCTTTGGATAGTTTCGCTTAGCTTGCAATAACTTCATGCTCGCTAAATAGATAGTATGATCCATGGATCCATCTCCTGGTTGTGCTAAGATAGCTCCTAAGGCAATGCCTAAAGAATCTACGTGGATGTGAAATTCATTTTCCTAATTTGGAAATATCAGAATAGGTGTTGTGTTGAGCTTCTCCTTTAGGGTTTCAAATGTTTTATGACATTCTGGGGTCCATTGGAACACTTCAACCTTATTTTGTAGATTCTCCAGTGGTGTAGTGATATTTTCATATCTTTTGATGAACCTGTGATAGTACCCTATGTGCCCCAACATGTAGCACAATTTCTTAACACTCGTAGGTGGTGACATGTTCACAATGACCGCAACTTCGGATGGGTCTACCAACACTCCCTCTCAACATACTATGTGGCCTAACAAATTTCCATGTGGCACAGAGAATATACACTTTCTGAGGTTCAACTATATCTGTAATTCCCTACATTTGTCAAACATCAGACATAATAGTGGTACATGTTCATTGAGCAGGTTGTATACCATCCAATCATCCATATAAACTTCTATAAAATTTTGAATAAGTTATCGGAAAGCTTCTACTACAATCCTAGAGAAACCTTCAGGGGCATTCTTTAGGTCGAATGGCATCACATCATATGCAAATGACCCCCATTTTTTTATGAATTTGGTCTTCTTTTTGTCGTCTTCAACAATACTTACTTGGTTATACCCCAAAAATCTATCTATAAACGAGTAAGATTATTTCCCCGCAACCTGTTCTAGCACCTCATTAGTAAAAGGTGTTGGAAAAGGGTCATGAACACAAGAAAATTTAAGGATTTTTTATCTACATAGACCCTAATATCCTCTATACCTTTATTTCTCACGATGACTATTGGGCTGACCCATTCTGCTTCTTCCACTGCAAAAATAAGTCCAGCTTCTAGCTTCTTGTCTATTTCCCTCTTAACCTTCTCTTTCACCCTAGGGTTAAGGCAGTATGGTCTATGGCTCAGAGGCTTTGATAATGGTTTTAATTCATTTCTCATTTCTCCCATAACTCCTTTAATCCCTTTTAACTTTGAAAATGTATTTGGGAACAAATCCTCATATTCTCGCAACAAGCTCTGTATTTCTTGACTAGTTTGCTCATTCCAGTAGTCTCCCACCATAGCCATCTTAGGTTTCTCGATGGTCCCAATATTGAGTTTGTGCAACTTCAATGGGTGATTATAAGAACTATCAGTAAGACTGGGTATGATGTTTTGGATTTCTTTGTTCCCTTCTATCTCTTTAACGGCTAAGTTTCACAATTCTTCTAAATCATCTGGGCTTTCCAAATACTTCTCAATCTTATAGCATTATATAGGCTTATTGTCTAAGGTTAGGTGAATATTAGTTTGAAGTTCTTGGCTATGCTTTTCTCATACCACTAGGTATGATTTTTGTTTACTATTGTCTATAAAAAGGAATTCTTTAATTCTTTGCAAGACTACTTCAAGCTCAGGGTAATTACTTGTAAACGAAAAGTCCTTGCAAAAGTGATCTGCCAACATTTTCCAGTCATTGGTTTGTCTTCTAGCTTCTTCAGGAATGAACCAAGATTTCAGGATTAGACCTAGTGAGTGGGGAAATACCTGAACCCAGAAGAAGGATGGTATTTGTGCAACTTTCCACTATGTCACACATTGTTCAATATGTGCTTTAGGTTTAGACTCTTTGTTGAGCAATTGCGTAACTTGGAAATCCGTCTGCATCTCTGATTCTAGTTGCTCCTTATCTTGAAATCTATATTTGATAGCTTGTTTCACATCGTCCCAATTTTTAGTAAGTCTTTGTGATTGTCCAACCATCTGGTAGGGGTGTCTTAGAGGAATACATATAGTACTGAGATCCGTTGATCCTCTACTACCTTTTCTTCCATGTTGAGAAGAAATTTGTCAAGTCCTAAGGTACCATTATATATTGGGTGTTCTTTGACCTTGTTTCCAACCCATCTAGTATCCCTGACATTTGTGCATGTATTTGAGAATCCTTCATATGACCCTTGCTGCGAACTGTCAAATTCCAGTTTTGAATATTCGTCCACTAATTGTATACTCTTCCAACTTACTAATCCATTAGCAGTAGGATTTATGTAATATTTTCTTGTTCTTGATGTTATAGTGTACAATTGATCCAAATATTCTACCTCCATATTTTTATCTGTTGGATCCATATATATGGGGCCTACATATGGATCCAAGGGTTGAACTACCTTGATTCCATCTACCTCAAATTTCATAGTGTCTTTCTTTAGTTCAACCACTGCATAGTTTTCATAGTCCCAATCCATACCA